>CM053793.1:446170574-446473074 GCA_028749045.1 Cupressus sempervirens | reverse complement strand
TTGTTATGAGCATTTCTTGTTTGTCCTACTTGACATTTTGGATCTAAAACATATCATCCTTGTCTATTTTTGCAAGATCACACTCAAGGGTCATCTTGGGGCTTATGCCTTGTTACAGGTGTAATCTTGCTATATCAAACTTAGGGAATCTAATTGTGTAGTCATCTTGATCTATATGTCTTTGATGCATAGTTTGAATTCCCACATTCTATCTAATGTATAGATCATATTCATATCCTCATAGTCATACTAGTGATGAGTGTATGATCTTTTAATGTGCCTAATAATTCTTGATGATAAAAACTAGTAACTATCTATATACCCCTCACAATTGCACCTTGCATAGTAGGTTGCATTTTAAGGTTCATTTTAGCTTAGCTTTTCACTTTTTAATGTTGAGAGACTCTTCTTTATATTTAATGGATGTATCAGCTAACTACATTCATCTTCTCTTTCTTCTTCTTGATCATATCTTGTCATCTTCTCTTGGCTTTTGTTCACCTCTTTGTTATCCTATCATCAAGAGGGTTGATCTTATCATCACATCTATCTACCCTTTTAGATCTATTATTTTTCTTTTTTTACCTTACCTAATTTTGACATTCTAGGTCCATTTTAAGGATCAAAATCAAAACATGGGTTTATCTTGATGGTCAAAATTGTGTTCTAAACTCTTCCTTTTTCTGTGCAATTAGTTGATTTTCTGAGGATTGATATTTGAATCTTGTTGGGGAAATCTTCATCTCTTCATTCCTTCATCATTTATACTCTCTTCTAATTATATTAATTCCATTTCCTTTCATTTAATCTTTCTTCTTGTTTTGACCTACTTTTGGTGCTATATCTTTCTTGGTCAAACTTAGTCAAATTGGGGCATAATATCACTTCTTGGTGGTCACTCTTTAGTTTACATTTCTTATCTATCACTATGGACCATCCTTTATCTCTATTTTATCTTGTTTCACTCATTTAAGCATCTCTTTTATCTCATTTCAATTTCAATCCCCAGGGGGCAAGAATATTCTAGAATTCCTTGCTTGTTATAGCTATGCTTTTCTCAGGAACATATACTTTTCCTTTCAATTTTCTCTTTATCTATCTACTTTACTTTATGTTCGCACTCTTCTTGAGTTATAATATCATCTATCACTCTCCTAGTGTTCAGTATTGTCACTACAATGTTATGCATTCATGATTTACTATCTCTTTTTGTACTTCATTCTTCAAAGTTAGATCTTTCTATTTTCTACTTTCTTGGATTCTTCATTCTTTGATGTAATGTGTTCCCAGATTGATCACATATTAGTCAAAGAGGGGAAAATGTAATCACCTAAAAATGGTCATCTAGACTATTAGCCCCCTTCTCAACAATTTGGCTAACTTATTTAACCATTTTCCTAGGCCAAATTGGTAAAAATCAATTTATTTGATTATAGCATATGGGTTGACCACTATATCCTAAGTTCCCATTTAATTAAAATAACTTGCTCCCTTTTAATTAAATAAAAATCCCTACTTCCAACTTATCCTAAGTGTGCATACATAAAGCATTATTCCTATTTTAGAAATAAGAGGAAAAGGCATTTTTGTCTACACATGAATGCATAATTTTCTATGTGAGAGAAATCTACTATTTTTAAAATAACTTTAATTCTCCTCCACATGTTTCTTTCCCTCTCAAAATTCAACCATTGATTGTGAATGGTTGGTATTATTGTGCACATGGATCACTCAAGATGTATTCCCCTTCCTTGATTATGCCTCTTTTTATTCTTAATCCCTACCATCCATTTATCTTTTAAAGTAGAGCTCTCTCCTCATTCTAAAATTCTTATTATCTCATTCTATTGTTATGTTGTAGGTTTTCTTGGTGATTTTGGAGTGCTTGGATTATTATTACATTTTGTCTTAGCTTTTATTGTACTTCCATCATAGCTTCATGGCATTTTTAGTTTAGGTTTATTTATGATCTAGATTATGTCATATAGCTTAAGTAGGAAGGCTTTGTAATACTCTCATATTTCTAGTTTTTTCATCTTGCATTTCATTTAGTTTAGATTGCATTCACATTTCATACTCTTGATTCTTGGATATTGGCACTCATTGCCTCTACTCTTTGAATCTCTCATTCTATGGTGTACCTTGTAAGAGTTGCATAGCTTTGGTTCATTTGAGAGATACCATTTCATCTATTTCACATTTGCACATCATAGGTAGAGAGCTATAAGCCATCTCTTGATATTCCCTCTTTCATGGGTATTATTGAGTATAATGGTTTATAGAAGTGTGACACATATTATGCACACAACAGTATATTGGAATCACATCTCTATATGGTTTGATATATAGAATTATTACCCTTGGGCCATTTCTTGTATGTGATACCATTAAAAAAATTGTCTTCATTGGATGAAGCAACTAAAAAGACATATTTTTTAGAAAGGTGATCATCTAAGGCAGGTGCATCTACAAGTCAATCTTCTATAATTTGTCTTTTTATTGCTTTCTTGTCCACATAGTCAATATCAAACTTTCTAAGAATTATTTTCCAATAGTCTATAAGGTTTTCTTTAATAAGTTGGTATTTAAATGGATTCATCTTTTCTACTAGAAGTGTCTTATGATTCAATATCTAGTGTCTAAGTTTCTAAGAAACAAACAAAAAAATTAGACACACCTATTCAATTGGAATGTAAATAATCTTGTAGCCAACAAGTGTCCAAATAATATATTATATGGCCCTTTATTTTTATGTGTTGCGATATTGTGCTAAATGAAACCCTAAAACTATAGAAGTTACTAAGATATACAAGTGTCTTACCTAATATGAGAGGCATTGGTATTAGTGGAGATAGAAGATAAACTTTTAGTTGTTGAAATTATTGTTGGAATTATTCATTCCAGTTGAAATTGACATGATTTTGGAGATTATGTTGAAAAGAGTGACATTTATCGACCAATTGTCTAATGAATTTTATTTTTCCTTGAAGTTGTATTCATTGTGTTCGGTTTCAATGGCATAGGCATTCCATTATTGTTGTAATTATTTTTGTATCCACCTTAATGTACTTGACAAGAGATAATGTAACAATGGAGTTTTCCCAACATAACCTAAAAATAGATTTATTTGGGTTCAAATGAAGCTTGTACTCTTCCATTATAGAAAAGATCATATCTTGAATATTCAAAGGGTTGTCTCTGGTAAACTTACAAAAAAAAATTCAATTCTCTTTGATGGATTTCTCTTTCATTTTTAAGGCTAAAGGGCATTAGATTCTAGCAATATGTTACCCATGCACATGTGAATTGTGCATTGTGTTTAATTTCTAGGGTTATTCTAATCTAATTGTTTCTTGAAAATTTGTCCATCAATGATAGCATTTCATAACTAGTTGTTAAGTCTATTTCATTAACAATGTTTGGCATAGAAAATCATCTTTAGTACATGCCTTGTTTAAATCTCTAAAGTTTGTACATATCTTGATGCCCCTATCAGTTTAATCATAGGGACTAAGTTGGAAATCTAGTTGGCATAGTTAATGGGTCTAATGAAACACAAATTCAACAATTTCTTTAGTTCTACCTTGTCCAATAGTTTGATTTGAGGATACATTTTTCTCAATTTTTGCTCCATTAGTTTTACACATGGTTGTAGCGGTAACCGGTGAAGGACTAAATCAATGTCAAGTCATGGTATATCTACATAAGTCCATGAAAATTTTACTTTCCTCTTTCTAAAGAATTTGATAAAAAAAATCTTTTCTTATTTTGATAGCAATATTTCAAAGTGGATGATCTTTAGATTAACAATTATGCTCCCTAGTATCTCTTCTATCGACAAGACAAACTTTTCTTGATATGATGATATGTCTAGTATTCCATCCTTGGGGGCCTAAAAGAGGTTTTCTATCTTGGATACACCATTTTTTTCTTTTTTCTTTTGGTTCAAATGCATCTTATAGTTTTCACTATGAGACACATATTTTTCTCTTTTTTCCATGTCTTTATTTCTTACTTTTGGGACTGGAAGACACAATTGACTCCCTCAAATGTGTTATTTCATGTATATCTATTATGATTATTTATTTATGATTGTTCAATGGTATGCCTTCTCAAAGTTCTAATAACTCATGTATAGCTTTATTATTTCAAAATAAATATAGGTTCCATGGTCCTTTCTGATCCCAATTGATGAGGATAAATAAGGTCATGTTATCATTGGTGTTATGGTGAATAAAAAAGTATCATCACAATTAGGCTCATCATTGTTAGTCTTTGATGTTGAATTAGGATACTGAAAGGTTTCAATCTAAGATTAAGAACATGTTTTATTAGGTAGTGGTAGGGTCTATATGTTGATCTTTGAAAGGTAATTCATCGAGATAGGTAAATACATTATAGGATTCAGAGGAATAAAAATCTCACTCCCATTCATTTAAATTATTTTTGAACATGGTTTTTCTTAGGTGTCATGCCATTGTTAAATTTTCCATCTTTTTAGACAAAGGAAACTTTGTACTAGAAGATCCTTTTCACAATGGTATAAATCCAAGTCCCCTTGTGCTTAACTTATATCTTTGTTAAAATGGGCTCATTAATGTTGACCCTATGGAAAGACATATTTCTAATTAGTGACAAAACACTTAAGTTATCCAAGAAGGTTAGTTAATAATGCAACTGATCCTTCCATTAGACAATAGATTTTAATGTGGTCTGAGTAGATCAAGGATATCCACTGTAAACCAAGCTCCATAATGTAAATCAAGCTCCTAGTGTGAACTAAGTTCACAATTCTCGTCGAGTTCTCAAAATAAACGGAGCTATTAAGTTCAAATCAATATGCTCTAGTGTCACCCAAGTGATGAAGTGGTACTTAAGCATCCAATGTCACCTGAGTGCCAAAGTATCACCTGAGCTTATTGTGTTTCCCGAGCATCAGCATAACACCAAAATGTACATTGTGATCCTAGCATCAACGTTTGGCCTACTTAAAGGTATAATTTGGTTAATATGAAGATATTTCTTGTGTGAGATGACTTGGTATGAAGTTATTGCTTGATGGATATATAAGGGAGGAAAATTAGTTTTTCTACGATGTAATACATGAGAGATATGAAAAATGTAAAGTAAGTAAGCGAAGATGGAATACAAAAGGAAGATAAAGAAGATTGAGTAAGAAAGCTACAAAGTAGTATAAAGGGCATAGAAGAGACTTATCTATCATAGCCAAGTGACCTTATTATTCAAAGGATCTATTTTAGAAAACAGAGTTGCAAAGTAGAGATCAACCTGTTGGTTCATCCTAACAAGTGCATTAGTCAAATCCTCTAACTAGGTGGACCTAACAATCCTTTGTTGAATATCTTAAGAAAGTACATACTTCATTGTATTGTAAAACCCTTTCACAAGGTAGACCTAACAATCCTTCATAGTCCTAATAGAGTAGATCACTAGAAGTAATCAATTTTAAGCCCCAATGGGCCAACTTTATTACTATAGTAGTGAAGCATTGAAGGTGTCATCCCCACCCTAGTTTTACCTTCTTCTTGGAGGATATTTGAGTTGCCAAATATTGTGTTGAAGTGCTATGGTGTTGATTTCTTTATTGCTTAATGTTAATGCATGGAAGTGGATTAGATAATCTAAAGAAGAAGAAAATATTCTAAGTGTGAAAAATTTAAGTGGTTCCTGATTCACCCCTCCCCCTCTCAGACACTTATTTTTCATTCTATTTCCAACAATTGGTATCAGAGAAAGGTTCTCCTATCAGAGGCTTAACAAATTGAGAGTAAAGCTTTGAGGAGATAGAGGTATACAAGTTAAAGAAAGCTATTAAAAATGAAAAAATTGATCTACACATGGCTATGGAGAAAGTCAAAAAACTCAAGGAGAAAATCACTCACTCTTTGAAGATAAGAAAAAATTGGCTATATAGATGAATGAAAATCTATACATAGAAGAAAGAATAGAAGATCTATGAAAATAAAGAAGTTCAAAAGAAGTAGATGCAGTCATAGAAGATCTACTAGTAAGGAATGCTACTCTACAAGAAAAAGTAAGAAAAAACAAAAGAGAATAGGAAAGTCACTCAGTCAGGCTATGTGAAGTCATGGAAAAAAAGAACAAAGTAGTAAATAAAAAAGAAATGGCAAATGAAGACAAAAGAATACTTGTAACAAGACTAGAAGAAAAGACCAATGAAGTCCAACACTTATCACAACATCAGACAGATATGGAAAATCAACTAAATGATGCAAATCAAGGAATCACCAATCTAAAAGATGGAAAATGTTAGACTAAAAAATGAACTTAGAGCTAAAAAGGAACTCAATGAAAGAAGATTGAGATCATAAGAATGTTTGAATCAATTGTATGATAAAACTCTAAATACACCCAAAGGCACTACTAGCTTAGGGTATACTAATCAAGGAGAATCATCACAATAAGGAGCACAAAAGAACAAAAGGCCTACATGCAACAATTGTGGAAAAATAGGTCATACATCAAATGTTTATTCAAGCAATACTTTGCAACCCAAGTTCAAAAGTCATTGCTATAACTATAACAAGTATGGACACAAGGCTAATGAATGCAAAACCAGATCAAAGTTTGAAGGAAATTGTTTCACATGTCACAAGCATGGTCACAAATTGTCAAAGTGCACATCAAATCAATGGAGTCCAAATAATTAGCACAATGGAACCAGACAAAGAGAATTTATTGGTTGAGACTACAACACATGGGGAAGATGTCATCATTGTGGAGAATATGGTCACATTGCAGTGAATTGTACAAAAACTCACTTCAAGGAAATAAATACTAATGTGAGATGTTATGTATGAAAAAAGATAGGTCATTTGGCAAGAAACTCTATGAATAGAGATAGAGTAAATCCTGGTGAAGAAGACAAATGAAAATCCAAGGTTGAATAGATCAAGACTTAGATGAATCAAAAATGGGTAATGAAAATACAAGGAAAGATAATGAAGCTATCATCATCTAATCTAATGAGTTGGGTGAAGTATCCACATCCAACTAATCAGTTAACAAGATGGTTAGAATTGAAAATTCAAGAATATCCTACATTAGGTCTAGATGTGAAAAAAAGAACAATCCAAACCTGCATATTCAGATGCACTAGATCAAGAAAGGGAGATACATTTTAACTGAGTTACAACCTAGTTGTAACCAAGCTATCTATTATCTCTAAGAAAAGTTAAGTTAGAAATCTGTTTGATCTAAATTGTTTGATCACTAGTTCATGTTGAGCTTATGATTTAAAGACCTTGCTAAGTTATAGCTGAGCTAACTAGCCAAAATATGGAGAGCATCCATGCATCAAAGAAGAATGTGTGTAAGTTTGGCTCCCCCCTTGTATGTTTATTTTTCTATGTGAAAATTTTATTGTCATCTAAGGGCAGTGTGGTCTAGAGTAAGGATAGACTAGTTATTTATCAAATTAATGATCTCATAAATGAATTGGAGAAAATTTTGATGGTATAATGGATGCATACTTTGAGAATTTCAAAGAAAAGATGCAGAATAGGTTCAAAATTCTTCAACAATTGGTTGAGTAGTATGCACAAGACATTTGTTTCCTAGTTGATTGTGACAAGACTCACATTCAAGCAGGAATACCTAGGACTACATGGGTAAAACCCTTAGGATATAAGGTGAACATTGATGACACCATGGATATCATAGAGTCTCTTCTGAATGAGCCAACTAACCCAAAGCTACATATTTTGGCACATGTAAAAAGGCCAAAATTAGGGTATCTCTAGAAATAGAGATTCCTCAAATTCTAAAAATAGAAGAGAGAAGAAAATAGAAACCATCAAGAAGAAAATAAGAGTCAATTGAGTGGAGAAGAGAAGAAGGAAGAAAATAAAGGGAAAGGAAAAGGAAATGATTTGTGATGAGATTGACCTTGATACTGAGATTGTAATTCCAAATTGGGATCAATCTAATCTCTTTATTGATCAAATGGAAATTTTGAGTGAACTATGGAAAAAAAAAAGCACAATAGAGGAAATTGAAGGCAGAAAGAGACAGAGGAAAGGTTCTTGAAGACATCAAGGACATATTTTTGGATATAATGCAAATTGAGGTAAATAATAAGGCCCCTATTATTGAGAAATTAATTGATATTATACATAAATTCAGTAAGGATGTAGATGGCTAGGATAAACTTCTGCAAAGGGCAGAAATAAAATTTGAAAATAATTCTTTGGAGAATGTAGCAAAAAAGATTGCTATGAATCAAGTGGAATTGTCCACTCTAATTTCTACTCCAAAGGGAGTTGTAAATAATTTTGTCTCCATATTTACAAAACTGTGTGATACTTTCCACCAAGAATATAAAGGATAAAATGACTAAGATTGATGAGAACTTGAAGAACATTGCTAGTTAGTTGTTATGTCCCCTTTTCAAATAATTAAAAATAATAAACTTTGCTAAGGCAGGCAGGCTCCAAAAAGGTGAAGTTTCGGCAAAAGGGGCTAATCTTTGGAGACCAATGGACTAATAAATAAAAATTATTATTACATTAAATTTTATTAACCCCTCTTGGACGTGAGTTAGGGTTATGCCCTCTTTTAAGGGGTTTGGAGGCATTTTGGGCTAATTCCAGAACTTGATTTTCGCTCATTTCTTTGTTGTTCTTCAAAGGCTGCCAAACCTGTGGAGAAGGATACCCAAGAACAGGAGTTTGCAATTTTTCAGTAATGCTAAGGAATTGATTTTGAAGCCATTCCATGTGCATGCTCATACAAAGTATGCCTTTGTGCTGAACAGTGCAGATTTGTGGGTTTTCGAGTGTGTTTTTTGTAAGAGTTTGGTGTTTTCGGTTGAGTATTTCATATCAATTTGGGTTGCTTCTGTATTTCAAAATTCAATATTTTAAAATAGAGCTAAATATATTTATTGGTACATGGTTCAACTTTTGAGATAGTTTATTAGTGTTTTTGTGGTATTTTCGGGCATTTTTGTGTTATTTCGAGAGCTCGATGAGCATAGTTTTTGTCCTACATTTGTGAGATATTGTGTAGATGCTATAAAAATCTAGGAATTTCATTTTTTAGGCTGTTATTCTGCTGAAATTTCTGTAAAAATGTTCATTTTTAGATTTATTAATAATATGTGAAGTTGTGAAATTTTTGGCACTATTTCGGACATACCCGATTTGGGGTTTATTGAGAAACTAGTGGATCTTTATAATATTGGTTGTTTGATTTTTAAAATATGATTAGAGGCTTGAAATATCATAGGAAATTAGAAAAAGGGGACATTTTAGTGGTATCAGAGCTATGATCTTGGCAGCCTGAGGGTTTGTAGAAGTTTGCATGTCAGTTTTGACAACTACCCAGATCTTGCATGTCAAAATGTATTGTTGCATGCTACTTCTAATCACTTTCATGTTAGTTCTTGGTGAATTTTGTGGTTTCATGTTGCTTCTAATCAGCTGCATGTCAAAATTTATGGTTGCATGAAACTAAGTGAAAGAGAAAAAAGGTATTTGCAGTGAGAAAAGAATAAAGAAATTTTGATCAAACCTCCAGTTGAAAGTAAAAGTACAAAATCCAAGGAAGGAAAAAGTATGGCTGATCCAGATGAGATGGAAAATAAATTCTTCCAAGACATCTAGAATACTCAGAAGCAAACAGTGGATAGTTTGGCAGAAACTAGAGAGGCTTTGTGAATATTGACAGAAAAATTGCAAGGAGTTGCATCTATTAATGAGAAAGGGAGCACTTTAGAGGAGCCAATAAATCTAAAATCCACAC
This sequence comes from Cupressus sempervirens, assembly GCA_028749045.1. Classification (NCBI taxonomy): domain Eukaryota; kingdom Viridiplantae; phylum Streptophyta; class Pinopsida; order Cupressales; family Cupressaceae; genus Cupressus; species Cupressus sempervirens. Next base: position 446,463,288 of record CM053793.1, on the reverse strand, counting down.
CATCTAAATCAACCAAAAATATTTTCTTGCCTACAGATGAGCCACCAATACCGAATCCAGCCCTTAATCCCATGGAAGAGGTTACAGGTAACTTGATTGCATTAAGAGCTACTTACAATGGCTTAGATGATGACTTTTGCAGTTCAGTTCCTTTTAGAGAATATGTGGATATGATGAACACTTTGATGCCCAAGAAAGAGAATAGGAGGGAGCATGGCATAAGTGGAAGAGAGCTCAAAAATAAAATAAGCAAATTTACAGCACCTACTTTTGATGGAACAAATAAAATTTCAGCTAGAGCATGGCTACAAAAATTATAGACTTTCTTCACACTTAACCCCATGAAGGAGAGTGATGATGTTCAATTTGCAAGTCTACACCTGGAAGATGCAGCGTATGATTGGTGGTATCATGGAATGACTACTCAAGGTCATGATCAGGTAACTACATTTGATGATTTCAGTCAAAGAGTGATAGATAGATTTGACCTCAAGGATGATGAAGAGTACTTTAAAGAATTGTCAAAGTTGAAGCAAACCAAATCAGTTAATGAGTATATAGAAGAGTTTCAAAAAGTGGCTGTTATGGTACCTGATATGAGTGAAAAGAGGATTGTTTATCTTTTTCTTGATGGTTTAGAAGATTCTATTAAGGGTTTGGTTAGGGCTTTCTCACCCTCAACCTTACAGGAAGCTATCAAAAGAAGCTTGGAACTTGAAACTTGTGTGCCTATGAGACCAGTCACTAATCAAAACCCCCCAAATCTTTGGAAACATAAGGGAAATTTTCAAAAAAAGACTTTCCCAACACTACCACAATAAGATGTGATAAATTTGGGCAAAAAAAAGGTAGATGAAGAGACTAGGAGTGAATTACGAAGGAAAAATATTTTTTTTACTTGTAGAGAACCATGGGTTCCAAGACACAAATGTCTGGGGAAAGGTCAAGTGCACTATATTGAAGTTGCTTCAGAATCTGATTCAGATGAGCATGAGGAATTTCATGACACTAAGGAGGAGGTAGAAGAAGAGAAAGAAAAAGAAATCAGCAAGGATGGCACTTTAGCAGCATTATTAGGAGTCCCAAGATACCATCCCTTTCAAATTCGAGGGGTACTAGCAGGGCAAAGGTTGATAGTTCTTCTTGATAGTGGGGCAACTCACAATTTTATTGATGAGGGATTTGTCATGAAAAGAGGGCTTAAAGAAGAAAATTTTGGGGGATTCAATGTTACTGTAGCTGATGGATTCACTATGCCTTGCACACGGGTGGTGAAACAACTCAAGATGTCCTTAGGAGATTATGAGTTATGTGATGACTTCTATGTGGTTGGTATTGGGGAGATAGATCTAGTATTGGGTGTTCAATGGTTGCACTCTATTGGAGGCTATTACATGAACCATCAAACTATGGAGTTTAAATTTCATTCCAATGGGAAAGAAGTCATATTGAGAGGTTTATCGAATGGAGCACCTAAGGCAGTCTCGGCAAAGAGGATGGAGAGGACATTTAGAAGAGGACAAGTAGCATGGGCAGCAGGAGTCATAATCCATCCAACAAGCTCTCCAAAGAATCAAGGTAATTTCCATTTTGAAATTCAAAATATTCTTGATAAGCATAGTATAGTTTTCAATAACTTGCCTCCAGGATTACCACCAGATAGAGGTTTTGAGCATGTTATAGAGTTAGAATAAGGTGCCAAACCAGTTATAACAACCCCTTACCGCCATCCAAGAGGTTATAAGGAAGAAATTGAAAAAACTATTAAAGAACTCCTAGACATGGGATTCATAAGGCCTAGCTCTAGTCCATTTGCATCATCTGTGGTACTTGTCAAGAAAAAAGATGGTACAATGAGAATGTGTATAGACTACAGGCCTCTAAACAAGAAGACCATAAAAAATAGGTATCCCATACCATGCATAGATGAACTCATTGATGAGTTACATGGTGCAGTATACTTCTCAAAAATTGACTTAAGATCAGGTTACCATCAAATTTGAATGAGGAGTGAAGATGTGGAAAAGACTGCTTTCAGATGTCACTATGGGCACTTTGAATTTCTTGTTATGCCATTTGGCCTCACTAATGCACTTGCAACATTCCAATCTTGTATGAATAAGGTATTCAGCCAGCATCTTCGAAAAAAAATTTTGGTATTTTGTGATGATATCTTGATTTATAGTAAAACATGGGAAGAGCATCTAAAGCACATAGACACTGTTTTGGGAATCTTGGAGCAGCAATCCTTCTATGCTAAGCTATCTAAATGTGAGTCTGGTTTGACAGAGATCCTATATTTGGGACATATTATAAGTTCTAAAGGAGTATAGGTTGATCAACAAAAAATCCAGGCAATTTTGGATTGGCCTCCACCCACTAATCTTACACAGTTGAGAGGTTTCTTCGGGTTGTGTAGCTACTATAGGAGATTTTCCAAGGGATTTTCTTAGCTTTCTGCCCCCTTGACTAATTTGAAAAAGAAAGGAGCTTTTGTTTGGACAGAAGAGGCACAAAAAACATTTGATAAGCTTAAGGAGGTAATGAGTTCATGCCCTATGCTTGCAATTCTAGATTTCTCTTTACCTTTTGTTGTTGAATGTGATGCTTCTGGAGAAGGTATAGGGGCTGTCCTAACCCAAAGGGGACATCCAATATCATTTGAGAGTAGAAAATTAAATCAATTAGAGAAAGGTTACTCCATCTATGATAAGGAAATGTTGGCAACCATGCATGCACTTCATAAGTTTAGACCATATTTGGTATGTGGGAGATTCATTGTAAAGACAGACCATAATAGCCTCAGGTTCTTCTTAAACCAAAGGGATTTGAATGATCATCAACAAAAATGGGTAAGCAAATTGCAATCTTATGATTTTGATATTGAATACATGAAAGGAAAGAATAATGTGGTTGTTGATGCTCTCTCAAGAAGGCCCACTTTGTGTTCCTTAACATCTATCTCTCCTGATTGGAAAGTCTCCATAATTTCAGAGTATGCTAAAGATTCTTTTGCCACCAAGATTTTGGAAAAGTTAGTGGATGATAACAGGTACAAGGTTGTTGATGAATTGATTTATTACAAGAATAGGATCTTCTTAGTGCCAGGACCAAAAACTAAGGATAGGATATTGAGGGCCTTTCATGACACACCTTTGGCTGGTCATCAGGGATACTTCAAGACATATAGGCAAATCTGAGAGCGGTTTTCATGGAAGGGTATGAAGGAGGATGTCCTTAAACACATTAAGGAATGTATGGTATGCCAACAAAGCAAGAGTGAGCAAAATTTCCCTGCAGTGTTGTTGCAACCACTTCCTATCCTTGAACAAAAATGGGAAAGTATTTCCGTGGACTTCATCACTAGGTTGCCCAAGGTTCAAGGTAAGGATTGCATATATGTGGTGGTAGATAGACTAACTAAGTATGCACATTTCTTTCCTATCACATTTGATTTCAAGGCATCACAAGTGGCCGAATTGTTCTTCAAGGAAATTTTTAGATTACATGGCTTACCTAGAAACATTGTTAGTGACCGGGACAGTAGATTCTTCGGCTCTTTTTGGAAGGAGCTCTTTCATTTGGCAGGAACTGAACTCACTCCCAGTACTAGCTATCACCCTCAAATAGATGGACAAACAGAGATAGTTAATAAATGGATAGAGGGATATTTGAGGAACTATGTTTCAAATCAACAACATGCTTGGGTGAAATGGTTACACCTAGGGGAGTATTGGTACAATACATCTCATCACATGTCTATTGGTATACCTCCTTTTTGTGCTCTTTATGGTTATGATGCCCTTTCCTTTGTTGATCTAATACTTTCTAATAGTAGAGTACCTGCAGCAAGTGATTTCGTCAAGCAAAGCCAAGACATAATAAGGTCCCTCAAGGATAATCTACAACATGCACAGAACCAACAAAAGTTATATGCTGATAGGAAAAGGATTGAAAGATCTTTTGAGGTGGGAGATTTGGTATTTTTTAGGTTGCATCCATATAAGCAAACCACCTTGAAGAGGAGTGGGGAAGAGAAACTCAAGCCAAGGTTCTATGGTCCTTATAAGATGATCAAGAAGGTAGGAGAGGTAGCTTATGAATTGGAGCTCCCACCAAAAAGAAAAATACATAATATTTTCCATGTATCTTGCCTGAAGAAGGTTCTAGGCCAGAAAACCATAGTATCTACAGAATTATTACCTCTTGATGATGAAGGAAAATTAGTTTTGATACCGGAAGAGATTTTAGATACAAGAGAGAAAAGATTGAGAAACAGAAGCGTCATAGAGCATTTGGTCAAATGGAAAGGATTACCACTAGAGGATGCAACTTGGGAAGGAGCACATATTCTTGAGAATTCCAACCTTCATTGCTTGAGAAAAAGCAATATTTGGGAGGGGAGGACTTGTCGTGGCCCCTTTTCAAATAATTAAAAATAATAAACTTTGCTAAAGCAGGCAGGCTCCAAAAAGGTGAAGTTTCGGAAAAAGGGGCTAATCTTTGGAAACCAATGGACTAATAAATAAAAATTATTATTAAATTACATTTTATTAACCCCTCTTGGACGTGAGTTAGGGTTATGCCCTCTTTTAAGGGGTTTGGAGGCATTTTGGGCTAATTCTAGAACTTGATTTTCGCTCATTTCTTTGTTGTTCTTCAGAGGCTGCCAAACCTGTGGAGAAGGAGACCAAAGAACGGGAGTTTTCAAGTTTCTAGGAAGGCTAAGGATGGGAGTTTGAATCCATTCCATGTGCATGCTCATACAGAGTATGCCTTTGTGCTGAACAGTGCAGATTTGTGGATTTTCGAGTGTATTTTTTGTAAGAGTTTGGTGTTTTCGGTTGAGTATTTCATATCAGTTTGGGTTGCTTCTGTATTTCAAAATTTAAGATGTTAAAATAGAGCTGAATATATGTATTGGGATGTGGTTCAACTTCTGAGATAGTTTATTAGTGTTTTTGTGGTGTTTTCGGGCATTTTTGTGTTATTTCGGGAGCCCGATGAGCATAGTTTGTGTCCTACATTTGTGAGCTATTGTGTAGATTCTATATAGATCTTGTAATGTCATTTTGTAGGATTTTATGCTGCTGAAATTTTTTTTTAAATGTTCATTTTCATATTTATTAATAATATGTGAAGTTGTGAAGTTTTTGGCACTATTTCGGACATACCCAATTTGGGGTTTATTGAGAAACTAGTGGATCTTTGTAATATTGGTTGTTTGATTTTTAAAATATGATTAGAGGCTTGAAATATCATAGGAAATCAGAAAAAAGGGACATTTCATTAGCACTTAACCCAAGTTCCAGCTCCAATCATTTTGTAAAAGTCATATTTTTGATAGATTTATAGGTAGAGTTACTAAGGGAGCAAGCTATAATTAGGATAACAATATCAGACATTCAAAGTATGATATTTCCTCACATGGATGTGATGCAAAAACATCTTGCACATTCAAGACATTAGTGCATGACACAAACTTCTTAGTTGCAAATCTCATGATTGAACTAACTATGTCTTTAATTTTGAAGGTGCATAAAGACTTCTTTGCTCATTTTGGTATTACCTTGTAAAGATATGTTTATGGAATTCATAAAAAAAACAAGGAGGAAAATATAATATGTAAACAAGGGGAAAATATGTATAAAGGAGAATTGTATAGAGTAGAAGAAATGTATAGAGGAATATGTACAAGGAAACTCTATATGAAGTAGATGATCAAATGTACAGAAAAACAAAAAACAAAATTGAAAAATTCAATTTAGTTGTGACCAAGCCACAATTTTCAATTCAAACTGAGTTGCAAAACCAGGCACATGGAAAGCAGGAGTTTGATATAAATTTTTTGATTAATAAGTTTTGGATTACTAATAGAACTACATAAGATAAGTATTTTTGTCACTAATGCCAAAGAGGGAGATTGTTCACCCTGTGTCAAGTTATATTGTCAATTAGTAAAAAAAACACTCAAGTTATCTAGGAAGGTTGGTTAATACTACAACTGAGCTTTCCATCAGACAACAAATTTTAGTGTAGCCTGAGAAGATCAAGAATATCTAGTGTAAATCAAGCTCCATAGTGTAAACCAAATTCCCAGTGTAAACCGAGTTCTTAGTCTAAACTGAGCTATCAAGTTCAAGTCAATATGCTCCAGTGTCACCCAAGTGATAAAGTTTTACCCAAGCATCCAATGTCACCCAAATGCCAAAGTATCAGCCAAGCTTACTATGTTTCTCAAGCATCAATATAACACCAAAGTGTATAGTGTAGCCCAAGCATCAACATTTGACCAACTTAAAGGTATAATTTGGTTATTATGAAGATATTTATTATGAGCCAACTTGGTATCAATTTATTGTTTGATGGATATGGAGGTAAATTAGTTTGTCTAATATGTAATAAAGGAGAGAATCTATGAAAAATGTGAAGTAAGCGAAGATGGAATACAAAAGGAAGATAAAGTAAACTGAATAAGTAGACTACAAAGCAATATAAAGAGAAGAGCAGAGACTTATCTATCACAACTAAGTGATCTTATTATTCAAAGGATCTATTTCAACAAATAGAGTTGCAAAGAAGACTTTAACTTGTTGACTAATCCTAACAGGTGCATCTATCAAATCCTCTAACTAGGTGGACCTAACAATTCTTTTTTGAATCTCTTAACAGAGTACATACTTCATTGTATTATAAAATCCTCTCACAAGGTGGACCTAATAGTCCTTCATTCTCCTAAAAGAGTAGATCACTACTGATCAATTGTAAGCCCTAATAGGCCAATTTTATACTGTCATAGTGAAGCATTGTAGGTGTCATCCCCACCCCAGTTTTACCTTCTTCTTGGAGGGCTTTTGGGTTACCACATATTGTGTCAAAGTATTATGGTGTTGATTTCTTTATTGCTTTATGTTCATGCATGAAAATAGATTAGATAATCTAAAGAAGTAAAGAAAAAGTATTCTGAGTGTGAAAATTTTAAGTGGTTCTTAATTCACCCACCCCCCCTCTTGGACACTTGTTTCTCATTACATTTCCAACAATTGATGCCTTATTTTTTCTGTTCTAAGACCACTTGGTCCAATATATCCCTTATTTTGCATAATCTTGAATCCTAGTCCACACAACTCAATTAATAATTGCATAGGTTGGTCCTATTCACCTCTGTAAATCCATGACAAGAGATCATCTTCATTATTTTTCTTGCTCAACTTTCCCCATCTTACAAATTTAGGGGGAAACTTCTACTCAATAACACCATTTTTCTCTATCTATATGAGATGTAGTTTTCCATAAGGTTTTGGGGAAGAAGAAAAATTTCCAATATGAAAATATTGATTCATATTGTATTCTCCACATCCTTAATCTTGAACTTTAAAACTCCCTTTCAACCATGTTAGCAAGTCTAGAAATTGTGAGAAATTGGAGGACAGTACTTTAGTGGTCATAGATACTTGTTGTTTAAGAGTCCCTTTTAGAGTGACACAATATTGAAAGGTATCAAGATCTTTAGGAATAGTGACCTCCATGCCATTGTTAGATATTTTACACACTAAAGGTAAATTGATGGAACCACCCTCATTGCATGTAAGGTTATACAAGAGTCATGTTATATGAGAAATCTAGGTTCAATACTTGTAGAGACATATTCTCTATGGTTGGACCAAGTTGGATAGGTAATATGATGTCCCCTTTAGAAGGCATTTTGCATCATCATAATGCTTTATCATTATTCTCTTGGAAGCTTCTATGTCATTATTAGAATAATCAAAAAATTATGACCCTTAATGTGCACATATTGAGTCCTTCGACATTTACAAAAACTCACATTATCTTACAACTATAAACAAAAACCTATAAATATAAGAGACCTTGCATCAAGCTTTTTTGTTAGGGATGTCAATTTGAGTTAAGGAAATATAACATGTACCAACAAGATGGCCTACCATGGCCTGAAACTTATCCATATTTATGTTTGTAGTAACTATGGACTATTACAAAGATTAATTCTAGAACTACTCTATGTATAGGGGATATGCAAAGCAACTAAAAAATAAAAAAATTCTTCCCTAAGTGGTCAAGCAAGTTATACTAAGGTGGCAGCTTTCAGGTCCTTGCAAAGTGATTTTGGCTTGTCAAGTTGTTATTGCACATAGAGGACTTTGTACTTTGATGTTTATGGTAGTTGCTTGACTCTTAGGTACTTGGTATAGTCTCTTGTCTAGTTATGAGGTGTCTAATCTAATTCATACTTCTTTTAGGATCAAAATTTAAGCTAAATCCTTCTGCCTTCCCATTATTAAGTAACAAAGTCTTGAAAATTGTGTGATATGTGTTAGAGGACTTTTTCAAAGTAAACATTGCATGACCTATATTAGAGAACTTTGTTGAAGGTTTCACTTTAGTTAAGCCTTGATAAATTAAAATTTGGATGGTATATTTTAACAATAAGCATATAAAATTTTGGTATTAGCTAAATAGAAAACTAAAACATAAAAACTCTCCCTTGGGGTAAAAGCATAGATCTATGTCACCGTTTGTGATACAAAAACCTATTTTGGTCAAATCTCATTTCTCTATCAAAACTCAATCTTTTTCAAAAATTAAAAATACCCTTTTATAGATCTTAGATTCAATATCATCATTATATAATTTTTTGAGTGTTTTGATTAGTTATAATATGTTATAATCTCAAAATATTATAAGTCGATATTTCAACATTTCAGAAGATGCTCCCTCAAAAAATGAAAAAAATAGTAAATCATATCAAAAAAATTAAAAAATTATATTTATCACTAGAGGAGAGAATCCTCTTCACGAATATGTAATTTTTTTTCAAGAAGGTATAGATTTGATAGGGAAGTTTTGACGGGAGGAAAAAACTGTTAGATTCTAACAAGGTCAAACTTGAGTACTTATAACAAAGAAAATATACATCAAAAATAATGATTTCTTTTTTTGGTCACTAGATATACATGTCATCTATAAGATATTTTCAAATTAGAACAAAAAAAGATGATTTGCACATACTTGTTTGATGGGAACTACATTCTATATTTTTTATAGTTAAAAAAGGAACTTCAAACTAAAATAAAATGAATAAATTCTTAGTCAAAAAAATTATAAAAATTATAGGCATAAAATTCATACAATTCTACACATTTCATCAGTTTACATCATCTTCATATTTTAAACACAAATACCATTTTTTTTGTCATTAATGTTGAACTGTCACATTCTAATATCACGTTTCTTTATAAAAGGTGACATAGGTTTGTGCTTTTAACCCTTGATAAGATCTGAATTTCAATTTTTTGTTTAGATGTTACGATGATATTTACAATAATCTTTGTCATTCTTCCAAAAAGATTTGACTAGCATTTTATTTTTTATTTCAAATGAAGCAGATCAAACTTGATGGGGTTGTTTAGGACTAGTCCAATAGTTTATTCCAAAAGTGTAAATTGTAGGATGCATGTCCTTAGCTCTAGGAAGTATACATTGTGTATTTTTTTTTAATTACATTTGTCATTATGTTTGATTGAGAAGGTTGATTTATCACCTGAGTATTTGGGATCATTAATCTAGGAAGACTAATTTTGTCTTGGGTATTGTCAATTGTTTTTCATCAACCACTCCATCATTGATGACATTTTTAATATATGGCCACATTTGAACTATGTTTTTGTAATTGTCTTTATTGTTGTCTTGCTAAATCTTAATATCTCTTTTTTGAATGGGTGTCCTTCAATGTTCATCCATATTTTTTATGAGTATTGCAAGGCATTAAGACTTAATCTTTCATTCATATGTCAATTCGAGCACAAATTTATATATTGGCTAAAAGCTAAACTAAAACATAAATTTTTACCAAGGGGAACACTTGGTAAGATTGAAAATTAGACTAAGTGTCCCCCTTGATAAGATACAGATTTTAGTCTCCCTTTTAGACATTTCTAGAAAAATTCAATAAACAAGTTGACTTATTCCTTGAGAACAAGATTGCACCATCGTGGAAAAAATACTATGACCAATTCAATTGTCTTTTGTTTTATAGCACATAAATCTATCATGGTGATCAAAATAGCAATATTGAAAATGAAATGAGATATAAACTTTCAACTATTTTTGTCCATGATCAAATATTTCTAGGCTATGAAGTATACCAATCCATTGGTTATCCAGAGAGACCCTACAGAAAGAGGTGCATAAGGTATGTGTCATCATAAGTGACCTCTATTCATTATGCATAAAATTCCCTAAAGTAATCTTTAGGATCCCCTTTTTCCCTTATACTTTTCAAACTTTGGTACCTCAAAATTTAGAGTAAACATAGGCATATACAAATTATTGTCAAAGGGATTAGGACATAAATATTGTTGTGTATATCCCTTATTGATTCCTTTATTTTGTAGTGCCTTGACTTGTCATATTAGTCTCTCAATTTGTTCCATTAACATGTTCGAAGATAGTGGTATTTTAAATTTATCATCCATGTTTGGGTTTCCTCTTTTCTCATATATTGTGCCTCTAAATAGATTTTGATCATGATGATCAGTGATGGAAAACCTAGGTAAACTTGTGGGCGAAGAGGTTTGAGATCGATGCCCATGTTGCACCATTGTAACATCTCAATATTGAATTAGTTATTATAATTTTTGGTACAAAATCATAGATTGAACTTGGTGCATGGTTGGTTGAGCTTAATGTTGTTGGTTTTGTTGCACTAGTGTCATTGGTTTACCATATTGCTGATAATGTATCATCATTTTTTGTTGAGCACCTAGTTGAACAAGTTGAAATTGTAGCCATGTGGTTAATATTGCATTTTTGGTTGGACTTTTTCTTGATATGGCACTTAGCGTCCCTCTACTAACTATAATTTTTAGACATAAGAAGTATTTTGTGTTACTTGGTAGCCATTGTGATCAATATTAGCTTGGTATTGCATAGTGGATTGTAATTATTGATACTAGGTGGCCATTGGTGGACAATGTCTTATTTGTTGATGCACCATGTGGAAACTACAAATCCTTGTACAAAAAAAGGAATCTATTAGCCAACAAGAAATTATTCAACAACAACTAGATATCTAGTGTGTTAGTTAGCAAATTTCTCCTTTATAAAAATATTCACAGAGAGTAACTCTAAGCCCTTCTTAAAATGAACAATCTATTTTCAATAGTTGAGTCAATCACTGACGACTAAACTCTTTCAATTTACAGGTACATCTCCCTATAGAAAGTTGATTCATTTGACTCTTCAAAATAAGAAAAATAACTATTTAAAACACTTTTAACTAGAAAGCATCAAAAGAAGGGTTTAAGTATCAAGTCATAACCATGAATTTGAATACCAAAATAAGATTGAATATTCATATATTTAAGCCTACAAACTCAACATCCATATACATTATAAGTTGACCATCTTCAAAAGAACATTCTACAATATAAGATACACCATGAATGGAAATACTAAATGAAATAAAAGTTGATACTAAGAACAATTAAAATCTAGATGAAGTAATATATATTCACTCAAAACCAACAATATAAGAGAAATAACAACTTGCTCATAAACCAATGGATCTATGTTTTCAACTATTAACTTCAAAATTCATATAATAACATAAACTTATACCCAATTATAACCAAAAACTTTATGTATCAAGAGTACCAACCCTACAAAATTCTTTAACCAAAATATTAGATAAGTAGTTAAAGTACAAGAGAGATTTTGAAAGGAGAAGAATAGAACATTAGAGCAGCAAATGAAAGGAGTTTACACATATTAGGGAGAAAATAACTAGTGGAAAGAAGACTGCCCAAAGTATAAAGGACCATAAACCAAGGAGGGCATATAACATAGTAAATATAAAACTAAAAAGATCATAGAAAAAGGAGGCTTTAAAAGAATGTGGGAAGATTATAGGAGAAAAATGAAATCACATTGCCCAAAGTGAGAGGAAGTATAGGAATGCATAAAAACCACCAACATGAGTAAGGGGAAGGGTCCACTAAGTAATAAGATAGAAGGGTCAAATAATTAATAATAAGAAGAATATATAAGAAAGGTAGATAAACAAAGAATATTAACATGAATTTTCATATTATTATATGAAATTCCTAATAATAAAATATCTTATTTTATAGGGAAACATTTGATTTCATGCAAATATTTTTTTCAAGACTTAATGTATTTATGAGGTGGACATAAATTTCACATATTTTCAAGTGTCAAATATATGTAAATCATTCATAGTGTTAATAAGATCTATTTAAGCTTCAAACTAGAAATTTCAAGTAATTAAAGAGAAAATCCAAAAAGGGGACATTACACGTGGTATCAGAGCATGATTCTGCCACTCTGTAGGGTAAAAATGGATGAAGTAAAGATGAGAGAAATAAATCTTATATCAGTAAATTAAATAATATTATGATTGGTTTATTAGAGATAACAATTCTCATAACACAATTGAGAGGGGAAATAGTATGGATTCATATGTTGATCATATATGAAGAGACACTAGAGATAATAAGTTAAGAATCATATAAGACTATTAGCAATGACTACAAAGGTTGCAAACTTGAAAGATGAGTAAGGAGAAACAATTATTCTTCATCGAACATTATCGACTTAAATCAAGATAAGTTTATCTTCTAACTTATTTCTAAAATTTAAAGATAAATTTTATGAAATTCCTTTATTTTTAAAATTGTATTTTCAAGAATCTCATCTTAAGATAAAATTATTATTTTCCAAGATCAAACTAAAAGAAGGTTCTCAATGGAACAAATACAAAGAATTTGATATATGGACAAAACGATTTTTTTCTCAAGATAGGGATGATCTATGGTGGAATAGACTGTGTTACATCATACGAAGGCAAAAGTAATGACTTGTAATGGAATGGGCACATATCATATCTGACACAAGCAAAGGGTGAATAACTAGGGCCAAAGGCTCACCCAACTATCCAAACCATCCTGCAAGAGTTAACACAATAGAAGCAAATACAAGGAACAATAACCAGAGGAGGAAGAAGAGAGAAAGACTTTTATTGATTCATCAAAACATCTTCATACATGCCCAGTTGTAAGGCCTTCTGGGTTATGACCAATTACAAATACATTCACATTCAAAGATCTAACTACAAATTGGCACTTTCAATTCTGCTCACACTTCTCCTCTACTCATTGACTCCTACTCTCCTCTAAACTCAACCCTAAACTTCTTTAAATACTAGCCAAAATGGCTTATAGAAGATTCTACAACCAGGAAAGCCACAAGTCATCCCTTAATAGATATTAACTATCTATACCAAAATTAAATGCAAGAAAATTTGGCCCAAACTGGAACCAGACATAGATAACTCAGCAAATGAACACTTTGTAGAAACTGGCACTTGGCATCTACACAAGCTCAGCATTCAAAGGATTCACTTGGTAGCAACTATGAACTCAGCACCCAAAGGATCACTCAACACCAATAGGAGCTCGCCATCAATAGGTAGAAAGAATAAAAGTACAGGATTGCAAGGAAACCCTGGATGCTCCTGCATCAACATCATACAAAGGCACCATCTATGGATAAATGTTGGAAGCAAGGAATGAAATTGTCATCTAAGTAGGCAACCTTGATGGATTCCTAACACCTTCCATTAAGGCCAAAAGGGTCAAAGTGCCACTCTTGGGATTAGGTTGGACAGGTTAAAGAGAATCAAAATACCATCCAAGTACACCTCCTTGATGGATATTTAACACCTGCCATCAAGGCCAAGGGGGTCAAAGTCCTTTTCTAGGTTTAGGTTGGAAGGAGAATACAAATATTATCTAAGTAGACCACCTTGATGGATGCCTAACACCTATCATCAAGGCCAAGGGGGTCAAAGTCCCACCCTTGGGCTTAGATTGGAATAAAGTATAAATGTGGAAGAAAACAAGCATCCTACTAAGTAGGCCACTTCATGTAGATGCCTAACACCTACCACTAAGGCCAAGAGGGTCAAAGTCCCACTCTTGGGCTTAGTATGGAATTAGCTTGGACTATTTTTTCATGCCACACCTTTTCTTTGAAGTTTATATATCTACATATACATACTAATAATTGACATGTGGTTGCAGGGTTCATAATCAAAAAGTACAATAAGGAAGTAAAATTTTGCAAATCCTTTCTCTAATGCTAAAATATAAATTATAAGGCTTAATTAAGGAATTGCCCAATTTATGTATTATGTGTCTATATCATGTATGCTTCGTGTCTTCATGCATTCATGTGTATACTTTGTGTCTTCTTTGTGTCATCATACATTAATATGTAAACTCTATGTATGATTTATGATTTCTTGCATCAGTGTATACATTAACTCTACTTGGTAGGATTTGTATAAAGTATCATTACTTGAGGGCAAACAATTTCAGAAATGATGGACTATCATGTCCCTCTTAAAAAGGAAACCTCACATTCAAAATGATTAAAATGTCAAATAAATATGCAATAATAACATAACACCTAACTAAGATATAACATTGTAGTATCATCACTGATCTACCCCATATGAATGACAATAACATTTGAATATATTGTTACCCTAATGAGCCAACAAAATGAACAATAACAAATCAATAAAACCATTATGGTAGTTTGACAATAGTAAATATACTTTGCAATACTATAAATCATTACATTCTTCCAACATCAAAGAGAATTAATATTAAGCATTCACAACAACATTATTGATAATTATATGAATATATATTTATAATCTATTTTATTCTATTCAATTGTAAATTTATATCATATTGAGAATGATAATAATATCTAATTATTATATAGTTGTAAATATTAATAATAATATAACTTCTATATAAAATCCTATTATTATAAACATTAATAACAAGTGTCACATAGTGACATGTACTTGTAATAATATTTATAATAATTAAAAATTTTAATTTGATATTGAATATAAGTATAATCAATAATTTTGTTTTAGAAATATAAAGTTGTGATAATTATAGTACTAGATATATAGTATATAATAATATTTTTTAAGTATTTTAAATTGTGATAGTTGCTATTTTATATATAGAAAGAGTAAATATAATACTAGATATATAGTATATATTTAAAAAATTAATATTTTAAATTGTCATATCTTACTATTTTGTATATTATAAGTTTAGAATGTATAATAGTTGTATATTATATTATTATTCAAATATAATACTAATATATTGTTTAATTATCATTATATATTATAAATTTATAGAATTAATTATTATATGTAAATTGTTAAAAGAGATTTATACAATTATATAGTTTTATGAAATATAGTTATATATTTTAATAAAACATTATCATTTATAAATTGTGTGACGAAATTTTAATTGTATATTATTGCTCAAATACAACTATACTATATTATTTAACTCTTAACATATATTATAATTCACAAATTGTGTATCGAAGTTTTAGCAAAAAATATGGAATATGGAGAACTTTCTAAAAAAATGACTCTTATAACACAAAATGAATTGAGCTAATCAAATTGAAGATATTGAATTTCTATGATATAAAAAATCATAAATAAATTACAAAACTTAAGAAATATGTAAATTACCTACAAATAATTATTTGTCATTGGTATATATTAACCGATTGATTGTCATTACAAACTCGTTACATGGTACCCTTTGGATAGGCAAGACCCACATGAAGGGACACATCAGTCCCACTTTGGGCATCATGGTACATATATATGTGCCCTCTTGATGTGTTTCCAAGGACATAGTGAGAAGGGAAAATACTAAAAAGAAGGTGAAAAACAAAGGAAAGCACCAACTAAGCAACGCAATCCTACATATAACAAATAAACAAATGAAATGAGTAAGGAGTAATAATAGGAAAATAAGTATTTAAAGTATGGGAAAGCTTTTAAAAGGGAAAGAATACAACATTAGAGTAGCAAATGAAAACGAGGAGTTTTCGCATATTAGGGAACAAAATATTAGTGGAATGAAGACTACCCAAGTATAAAGGACCATAAACCAAGGAGTGTTAAAACTATAACTATGATCACATATTGGTTTGAATGATCAAATCATACAGACCTTAGCACTGTTTAAAATACCTTATAAAATGCCTAGAATATATATTGTTTCATCTAGACATGATTGGCATCCCTTCCAGTAATTGAGTGTCTTAACCTTAACTAGTTTTAGTTAAGTTTGTTTACATATTATTTACCTTGACTGGGTGGAGGTCTTGAAGAGACATTATAGGCCAAACTGGATAGGGTCATACCCTTTTGGTATGGTATTTAGGTAGGGTGTTGTTGAAGGTTCAAGGACACACAAAAATATAGCAATCTGCTCCTTAATCAACATTGCCCTAAGACAACTTGTAGAAATCAAAAGAAATTCCAAAATTATATTTCTTCATTACAACAAAACTAAACATTGAAGATTATCTATAGAAAGCTTAGGAAAGGTATAATCTAAATCTTATTCAAGTATAGAATTTGCAAAAAAAAATTATGGTATCAGAGCTCTGGTAGTTGAACCTAGGCCTTGCAAATTAAATAATCATACTTGATATATATCTAGCATCATTCTCCTATCTTCAATGGCATACACAAATAGACCCAAGGATAGGTTTGATGGGAAAGAAAGATTTGATGCATGAAAATTTAGAATCATGATGATTCTTGAATAAAATGATGTAGAACAATTTGTTGAGTCAGCATCCAGACAACCTACTATTGAACCTCATAAAACTATCTAGAGTAAAGGAAATAGGAAAGCTATTCAAATCATATTAGATGGAGTGAAAAATGATATAGTACTCTTGCTAACAAAACATCAAACAACATTTGATATGATTAATGCATTACTAAATATATATGAGGTTAACAATGAAACTAGAGTTCTCACACTAGAAAGGCAACTAAATTACATACAAATAAAGGAGGGAGAATAGATGAATACTACTTCCTAAGGGTTACCAACCTAAGAGATGAACTTGCAAGTATAGGAACCATCCTTAATGATATGAAACTAACACTAATGGCTATAGATAGATTACCAAATTCATGGGAAACATTCACACAAGGAGTAAGTGCTAGAGATAATCTTCTTGACTTCAATAGACTTAAGGGAGATTATCTTTAGGAAGAATCAAGAAAACTTAAGAAAGGAGGAAAATTGAAAATGGAAGATGAAGAACTTCATGTTCTTAATACAAACTCCTATAAAGGCAAGAAGAAGCACTTCAAGAAGAAAAGGGGTAATCAAAAGAATGACAAACCTAAGAAAGATCTATCCAAGATAAAATGCTTCAGATGTGAAAAGTTTGGACACTACAGATCTAATTGCCTTGAGAATTCTAAATAGCAAGTGAACTGTACAAACATTACTAGGGAAGAAGATAACTATGATCTTGAGAATTGTGTATTGTATTCATCACTATCAAATGAAGTCTCAAGTTAAGCATGGGTGATTTTATAGTAGATCATCTTAATATGCTATAGGACACAAAGAAGCATTAGACTCTATATCAGAAAAGGTTAATGGCAAAGTCACCATTGGTGATAATTCAGCACACTCTGTCAAAGGAATTGGAAATTGCACCTTGAAACTAAAATCAGGAAATTCTCTTCTTCTCAAAGGAGTACTCTATATGCTAGGAATAAAAGAGAGTCTAATCTTGGTTACAACACTTGAAGATGATGGACATAATGTTGCATTCATGGACGGTAAAGTCATAACCTGGCACTAGTACATTTGAGGTCATTTTTTGACCAAAATTTTTGACCATTTATTAAATTGGTCGGTATGGAAAGAGAAAACATAGCTTTTTTTTAATCTATGCCCGTGTTGGTTGAAAATTTGACCAACATGAGCTTAATATGTAAAAAGGGAAAATGCTACCCATTTCATAGTATTCCATTCAGCTTCAACGTGCACACAAGAGTTGAAGAACCAGGGCTATTCATTCAGCTTTTTCATTTCACATTTTTCCTCTGTTGGGACTATGTTGCCATGATGAATGAGTGTTTTCATCAAGTTTTGTGTGGGTCTTATTGAAGAGACCTTTCTATTGCTCTGTAAAAAGGGCAAATGTCACCCATTTCATAATATTCTATTCAGCTTCAATGCGCGCATGGGAGTTGAAGAACCAGGGCTATTCATTCAGCTTTTTCATTTCACATTTTGCCTTTTTCGGGACTATGTTGCCATGATGAATGAGTGTTTTCATGAAGTTCTATTTAGGTCTTATTGAAGAGACCTTTCTATTGGTTTGTCACAGATTTTCAATATAACAGGTAAGCTTTTGGAAATATTAAACCTCGAGTGTTGTCCTCTTGTTTACTTAGATATTTTATGCCTTCATTATCTGTGTTTTTAAAGTGCTCGATAATGTCACGTTACTCAATGCTGATGAGATGCATTGTTATGAAAAATGGTGATTGGTTTGCATTATTATTTAATGTTTTTTTTTTTAAACAATGCATTTTTGAACTGTGAAATCCTTGCTTTGATTCCTGTGTTCTAATCATATATTGATCTTCTCCCTTCATTTCCATTTTTCTCCATCTATAACCAGACTACAATTGCATTTTAAGACAATGACCAAAGGAAGACATTGAGTTCAGAACATCCTTAAATTAAAACACTTCAACTATTCCATCGGGTTTTATGAAATTGGGTGTACCAAAAACTATTATGATGGAAATAAATAAATCGCAATGATTTTTCTAGAAAGAAACTAAGAGTCATTTACTGTGAATCTATCGAGAAATACATGCATTCAATGAATACTAAGTGAGTCCTTTGCCCTATCTCTTTTGGGTTGTTGTGAAAGCATGATATCATATTTGATTCTCTTATTTGTTTTATTTTTTTTTTCATGTCAAGCCATTATGACAGTTGGCTTACTATACTTTATCAGTAACCTGTTTGCCTCATAGGGGTTTCATACTTTATATGGTGTGAGACTGGTTCTCTTCTATTGATCTTTGTTTCACATCTAAGCTATGATCTTCATTTCTCTGAACCTTTCTTAAACCCTTGCACTTCATCCTACGGGGATCCTTAAGCTATTGAGATAATACTGGTAATATAAATTAAAGTATATAATCCTATTATATAAGTAATCCTTCTTTCTACTTTGTCACAATAAATAAATAAAAATTTATTTTTTCATCTCACACATGGATAAAATAGTTAATAATATTAGTATTTAAATATGCCTTAAGCCCCTTAAAATGTTCCAAGAATCAAAATATCTAAAGGCACTTGTTATTATAGTTCCATTATTCTCTCCACCAAGCCCAAGAATATAGGCAATCTAGATGCACAAATCCTTATTTCCCTCATGGTTTCAACCACTTACTATGATTAGTGAGCTCATCCAAGCTATTCACAATTTAAAACCTTCAATCTCCACCTTTCATCTTCTCCTTCATCGTACAGGGATCCTGTCAACCATCCTTCACAATGAACTCATCATTAGACCTTTACTATCCATTCTCCATTCCAAAATTCTATAAATTGTGTCACTCCCTCATCCATTCCAAGAATCCATCAAGTTTGAGCAAAGTATATGCTGTCAAATCAAGTCATCCTTAAGAAAATGAGCATCTACATATCAATTAGTCAAGGAGAATATCATTAAACAATGGAGGCTTGGGTAACATTTGAGTCAAGTTTTTGATGGTAATGTTGTTTTCACACTCTTTTGTTGAGCTCTATTTGGAGGTTTTGTTTTAGCTTGCAAAAGAACTTGTTTTTTTTTAGTTTGATCCTATTGTATTCAAATATTTTGACATTACACAAGTAATTAATAGATGGATCACACAAGGTTTCGAACCCAAGTGAGTTCCACATGAAACATAATCATAGGTCTTGTTCATTAGGCCAATGGGTAATGGAATAGTCTACCTTGAATCTAAGCTTTGATTCACAATTGATGTTTAAGCCACTTTTGAATCAATCATCTTTATGTAACTAGATTGTAATGCATTGCTCTTTGTATATGATATTTCTAAACAACAAACTAAACACACTTTGTGTTGTTGACTCTTCCAACAATTTTGCAATGAGCACAAATCTAACAACTTTAAGTGACAGCATTAGGAGCCAAGCCTCCATCTAACATCTTATTCATGAGTGAATCTGCTCCAGAAAAGATCACCCGTCATTATATATATATATATATATATATATATATATATATATATATATATATATATATATATATATATATATATATATATATATATATATATATATATATATATATATATATATATATATATATAACATGTTTCGTGTCCTTGACTATTTCATCGATTTCAAAATGAGCATCAGTCACACAACTTTAAGTGACAAAAAAAGACCAAACTTATCATTTTTACAAGCAAGTTGTACGGTTTTTTCGCTTTTCCAGAGTTGCAAAAGTCATCTATTATGCCAGTGATGTGTAGATTTCAAGAAAATGGCCGTCTTCTAGCATTTTACCTACTAATACTTTAGCTTCATCTATCATTTCTACCTCGCAAAAATTATCAGTATAGGTGTTTCTCATTGCCTTTGTCTCAATATTCCCAACTAAAACACTTCCACTCAGCTTTTGAATCCCATGGAGTGCAATACCAGATCTGATTATTTTCAGTACGAGTGTTGATTTACTCCTTTGGGGAATGTTCCATTAAACATAATCCTTATTGTAGAGGGATCAATTTCATTCTCTGTTAAGAGTTGAAATATACCTTGTTTCCCAATTCACATGGCTTGGGTAATGAGAGATCTATTTTATGATCATTTATTAATTCTCTTAGTTTTAATCATACTCTACAGTTTCAACTCCTTAACATCACAGTATTCAAGTGGTATTCACAATGGCTTTGACTTGAATGTGGTGTTAGATTGAACACACCAGGGAGATGAAACATAATAGTGAGGAAGGCAATGAGCGAAAACATCAATAATTAGCCTAGTGTCTCAGCTAGTCCACATTCATAATTATTTCAGTTTCCAATAATAGACCTACATTTTGGGTTAATGATTTATATTATGCATTGTAATTGACTAGAGCATTAGATTGAACATAATAGTGAAGAGAAAATGATTAGATACATCAATAATCAACCATAATATCTTAGCTATTCCACATTCATGTGTATTTCAATTTTGAAGCTTAGATATGCATTTCTTGTTAATGATCTATACTTGCATCTTAATTATAATTATCTTGAATCCATTTGTATCTTTCAAATTTTTATTAGAAAGTGTGACTGATCATTGTGAAGGGCTTAAGCATTTGTTGTGCCCTGTAGATATGTGGATGCAGTTCTAACTATTCCAAACGGCTCATCATCCCCCATATATGTGGGATGAATTTGGCCTTTAACCATGAGTTGGTTGGCCCTGCAATGTATTTTGGTCATATGGATGATAACCAGTGTATTGGTCGCTACAATGACATGTTGGTGATATAGTGTGTTAATGTTTTATACTAAAACTTATCTCTATAGTCGAATCACTTGCTTTCTTATGATTTTGGGTTCAAAATCTTGTTTCAACTTTTCCTTATCTTAATTTAAAGCTTTTGTTTTGGTTTTAGATGATGTGTTATCATTTGACGTTGGGAGTGAAGACAATATTTCCATATATTGGCATATCCCATTTGTGAATTTGAAGAAAGACTAGTATAAGGGAACATTTTGGCAGAAGAAGATAATTCCATTTTTCCAATCTGTTACCCTTCCCAAATACTTCACATAGGTTGATCTTTTGACAGAACAAAAACCCCACTTTCCACTTATAAGAAGTGGTATTAAAGTTCCGTTATGGGTTTGGATCCCCTTGGGTAATATTGTGGGGGAGATTACTGGCATAATGGTCAGTGTTCCGCTAAAGATTTGTGACAAAGGACTAGCCACCTCCTATAGATTTAGAAGTCTAGTGGTTCTATCGACATTTACAAGTCAACATTTTGGTACACGACAACCACACTTGTAATAGATGCAACTTGAATAACATTATCTAATGAGGATCTTAGGTTCTTTTGATACCAGTGGGAGGAGTTGAAGTCCCTTTCCATGTTTTTGGCCATCTTGAATCCTTAACTACAAGTTAAAGCATGATTGTAGTAAATAAGATATGTTAAATTCGTTTCCAAGATAGTTAGTATAATTGACTTGAGCCTTGTTATATCTCTTTAAGTTTATTTTCTCTAGTATTTGAGCTTACAATTGTAAAAGATGGATAACTTAGTTTTATAACTACAGCTTTTAGTCCAAAAATAGCACAAATAAATTTAACATGGACTGTGTAAACTTAATGTGTGCTCATTTATTTTGTTAGAATATTGCAGCCACTTCTATTAGTAGATTAGATTTTATTTTATAAATTTGGTTCAGGTATACTTTTCACTTGATGATATCAACCATTTTAGTTTTCAAGTGATATCATAATTTTGGATCAACTAAAAAACATGCACCGAACCATTCATTCAATTTTTCGTCTTCCTATATAGGAATGCTAATAGTTTTTTAAATTTCTAGTTCATTGTACATATTTATACTATGTGCAATTGAAGTTTTTAGGAAAATTATAGTTTTATTAACTACTTATGATCTTAAATGAGTACAATTAAGGTTGTAATATTTCATATCATTGAATGTGTCATCTCCTATTTGTTTGTTATTGGTAAGTACATGTTATGTTGACCCTTGATCACATTCAGGGTTTTGAGGTTCTGAGTATCAAATGTTTCTTGTGCAAGGAGGGAAAACCACCTATAATATATTCCTCTCAGGAGTGTGAGCAGGCCCATATAATTTCCACTTTGACTGTGAATTATGAGAAACACCCATTAATTTTCCTATTTGCAGTCTTACCGACCAAGATGAAAATTGGTGCACTGTAACTCAGCATGTAACTTTGTATTATTAATATCTATCAGCTGATAACTGCCATCTTTATGGATATTCATGTGATAAGTTATCTGTATATTGCACAAAGTTGATGGTAAAAGATCTTTCCTTTATTTCAAACAAGATCAATATAAGATCTGAAGCATATTCTTTTGATTATTTTCTATGTAGCATCTCCCGTCCACTTTTGCACATATTGCTTCTATTTCTTCTTGAACTAATAAAATTGATATTTAGATGCATTCACATAGCTTTTTTTTCTCTCTATACAAGCTGAAAATAGATATGACTTTCAATACGTGGCACCAACATAGTCTTCATTACATTTTATAATACTTGAATAGTAATCTTTAAGATATGCACCATATGAAACCTTGTTTCTGTTTATTCTCTTGCCACGTGATCCATGTACAATATAACGTTGTTTAGAAATGGTCTTAGCTTTTACACACATATTTGCCTTTTCCACCTTGTGATTGCTACATCGATCTGAAATACCATTTTCATTATGATGGCTAAAGTGAGAAACCAAGTATCAATAACACCTCCATCATTATTGTCTCTTATCTAAGCACACCCCCAATACCCAAGCTATAAATATTTCCATACCAGTGTGTACCCAAATTCATACTTGCAACTGAGGTATCTACCAAAGGATTCAGTCCACAACATAGCTTTTTTGCTTTATAAACTATTATCCAAACCAAAACTACTCTCATAAGGAAGATAGGGCTCAACCTTTTAGACCAATAATTACATGGAAATGTATGTGAAATGTCTGATCCTATAACCCACTTCAATTTCCTAATCATTTTTTTTTGTTGTCTCTCATAAGATTTGGCAGACATTTGTTGGTTTTGTGTTTGGATGAACTAATTTTAGAAGTTTCCATTACAATATTTGTGAAATTATCCTTCCAAAATTGAGAAGGAATTCCATTTAGAGTAGAGATTCTTGGGTGAATCTATCCACTTCTTTACAGTAGCTATCTTTATCTAAAGGAATCTGGCAACAAAGAAAACTTGAGGAAATATCACCCTTGTATAAATGGCTTTATGTCTTTAATATTTTGATTTGATTGTACAAAAAGCTAAGTTATCAGTTTGGCACTCATAGTCCTTGGATTTGGGTCTGATATAAAGGTTATTTGAGATCCAATTCGGTGTAGTAATGCTTGTGGGTTAAACCCAGCAAACTCAAAATGAACTGAGTTGGCCCCTCTCTAGAAGAATGCCTTTATATATCATCTTAAAATGAAAGGATGTTGTTTTATTTGCCTAGAAAATCTTCTTTAACTCTCTACTCATGCTTTTGTATAGACTATTTATAAGGCATTCTTCCTTGGCCAGGTAGGAGCTAGTAAAGCCCTATTGTATTCAGTTGTCTACTGTCAGAGAGTCTTCCCCAAATTAGGCCTTTTTCTACTATGTGTCATCCAATTATTTTCATTTTCATTTTTTTTGTTTTTATATTTCAATATGTGCAGATGGAATATATATAAACATGATGCAACATAAAGTATTACAAGCAAGATCTTGGTGGGCATCAATATAGTAGGGTGTCAAATAGTGCCTAACAGGTCATGATGTGTGCTGGAGAGTTAGAAAGTGCTTAAAACACTTTATGCCCTCTTGAACTTCTCAATCGAACCAAGAGCAGCTTTTTCAAAATTGGACCATTGAAAATAGGTAAATACAATGGAAGTTTTTATGAACCAATTTTAATTATATTTAGGATTATGAAACAGACAACAAATGGTTGTGGGCATCATTTCTTAACCTTTTTATTAGAGTAGCAATAGTAGAGTTTTGTATCTTCCACTCACCATCAAGCTTTTAACTATCCAAGGGAAAATAGGCAAGAGAAGCCATTGATAAGGCATTGAAATAGATCATTCAAAAGCCTTGTAGCATGGAAGGAGTAGATTGTGAAGACTTCTAGCAATTATATTGGCTTACCAAATGACATACGTTGTTACTATCAGACATACTTTTCTTCAATGGATGAGAAGTAGAAATCCTTAGGACATATCCTAAAGTTGGATCTCATCCGCTAGATCCAATATGGATGAGAAAAAAGAGTCGTCTTCCCTTAGTAATGGAAATCCTCTCATCACTTTCCCATATGCCCCTTGAGCTTTGTTTTCAAAGTGTTGCTTCTTAATAATTAGTAGGTAATTTTTCATGTTTTGATGGGAATTGTGCCATTTAACTAACATTTCCCACATGGAGTGCCTGCCAAACTGCATGCAGGCTTTTTATTTTCATCTTTTGAAGTTTTACCTATATGTGTGCATGTGTAGTTTTTAATGTGCATGAGAGTCCCTCATACAAGACCTCAAGGGGATCATTTTTAAGTTTTTCGAGTCTCTAAACTTTTGATCCTCTTTCTTCTCCTTATTATGTGACCATCTTATTCCATTAGCTTGTGTGTTGGTCTAGGTCAAAAAAGCCTTGGGCTTATCATCAAAGTAGTATTCTAAATCTCAAATGAGGATTTTTTGTAATGATTTCTATTTCCAATAAAGTCTTTAATTATAGAAAAAGATTGTGCCTCTTAAAGATTGTGTTATTGACACTATATTCAAACAATAGGAAATGTTCTCATAACAGTCTTTGATGCCAATGTTGTAATGTCATAAACTTGGAACATAAATTGATAACTAATTTGATAAGTTGTAATCCAAAGCCTACTTTCTTAGCTTCATCCAACCCAATCCAAAGCTGCATTCTTTGAATCATCCAATATGATAATTAATGTGTGAAGCTTACAATATGGAAACAATCACAACATTGGCTTCTAAATATATATAGAATGGAAGCTATGCACTAATTTTTCAGTGGGCCTAGAGTTTGACAACTGGAACCCTTGCATTGACTACCTGGGCAGGAGCAACAGTAGGTGAAGTGCCTGGAACTACACCTTGTTCTTGCTCCATTAGTATCCGTATTTTTGTTACAGTGACTTATACCATTTACAATTTTACATGCTTTTTTTTCTTCCTTCCCTCTTGCTAGTTCTCCGCTTCACATAAAGTTCTCATCTTAAATACATCCAATTTTGTATTGGTATCCTAAGAGAAAATGTAGAGTTAAGACAATTTATTCCGGGGGAGCAATGTTCTTGTGTAGATGCTGAAGAGCTCTCTTTAAGGACTTCCTTGGAAATTTTTGTCAACCCTGCATTACCTAAGCTCGTATTGGATGAAAACTTGATAATTGTTTGTCCTCTCTATCCTATTGCCTTTACGGTTAGATATTGAAAATGCTCATTATCTCACTCTTATTTTTTGGACCCTATATTAATACAAATGCTTGATCCAACTATGTTTACAATCATTAAGGACAATGAAAAAGTAAATAAATCACTTGCATAATTATATATGGTTAATTGATAAATTAAAGCAAGAAAATAACAATTAAATAGATAAACATGCTGGAAGTGACATTAGATATTATGATTCTTGTCACATTAAATGTTGAATCAATTAAATTCAATCCATGGGTACTTGGTGTTGAATTTGATGATGTCACCATGAAGTGTCAAAAGTCTATTCGTCATGATATCATAATTTTAGAACCTATTAGATGACTATTACTGACCTAGAAATTCGACTGTAAAACTCCTTGCTAAATTTCTATTGGTGGATGTGATCTCTGCAAGTGAGGACTTCAACTTTGTGCAGAATTGTTACTTCAATTTACCAGGGCATTGGATGAGTCTTAGAAGCACTTTACCTATATTTACATCTCTTTCTTGTAGATTTGAGGTGATATGTTTGGATTGGATCTAGTTTAGGTCCTTGTTTATGAGTTTTGTGCCCAGATTTGGGTCTTATTTCATGTGGCTAAGGCCTATATGTTTCATGTTTTGGGCCGAGGCCCACATGTTACCCTTTTGAGGTCAGATCTGTCTCAAACTTAGCCTGGTATATGTTCCCAAATTCACACCCTATATGCTAAAGCCCTAGCCACTTGGATCTAGGCCTAATTAGGCTTGTATGTCAGCTATTGGGGCCTAATCAAGCCCATTTTACATTGAATTATGGCCTTGTCTAATTAGATTAGGTTCATTCATTAGACCCAGAGGCTGTTTAAATCATTTTAAAGCTCCAATCTTGAGTTTTGAGCTTCATGTTTCATCGTAGGCCTGATTATAGGCATCATTATATCTAGTTTAAGCTTGATTTGGTCATATAAGGCCCACGTGTTTCATTACAAAGGGCTTGCTGATTGGTTGATATTATATGGGTCTTTAGGATACATGGGTCTTTAGGATACATGGGTCTTTAGGATATTACATGGGTCTTTAGCATACATGGCCTTAGCTTTGGTGATTAAATTGGATTCTTATTTAACCTTGCCACATTAAAAAAAAAATTGTTATACAATATAGAAGAGGGCTATTTGGTCAAAAAGAAGCTGTAGCCAATTTAATACACATTTTGTAACTTTTAACCCCACTGTTTTCCATTCCAATGACTACTGTATATATTCTAATCTACCAAAAGTCTTGCAGGCATAAAATTAATTGGCACTGATGTTGTTTAGGGAACAAACCGTGGACAGGCTCTTCAAGTTCCATGAGACACATCCTTCCATTGTGTTGCTTATGTAGCAGCCAAGGTGTTGTTTGATTATATCCTCCTTGTTGAACTCCCTAGGTATCGTTAGATTATACATTAGTTTGACAGGATCAACATTGGTTAACAGTAGTCATATTATTGATTGATACTGTAGTATTATTAATTAAATATATTTGAGTAATATTACTGAGTAATATTATTTTTGATTAGTAGCAGTAGTATTCATTAATATTAATTTAATGATTAATTTTATAATATTATTAATTTAAAATTATTGATCTCATTAATAGTATTGAACAATATTATATTTTAATATATCAAATATATATATATATATATGAAATTAATACTTATATGATGAACACATACAATAGTTATACTATATTGTCTATTCATGGTTCATGGACCAAGGGTCAAATATATGTTGTCAAAATTAGACGAATAACCTTTGCAGCATGATCCCTCTCACTGCTAAATCGGGCTTGCTATATACTTTGCACGAGGAATTTGAAAAGAGTTAAACTTCAATATGATGGTTTGGCAAAATTTGAAATACAAAAATTTGACAGCTATATTCGTGTATATATATATCTGTGTGTGTGTGTGTGTGTGTGTGTGTGTGTGTGTGTGTGTGTGTGTGTGTGTGTGTGTGTGTGTGTGTGTGTGTGTGTGTGTGTGTGTGTGTGTGTGTGTGTGTGTGTGTGAATCATCTTGGATTTCATCTCTTACCTCCTCTATATTATATGGGAATTCTTCTACTAAATAATGCATCACAATTTTGCAAGTTAATGCTCTCTTTTCTATATACCACGATAGAAGTTGTGATTAATATCAATTAAGGCTCTGTGAGAAAATATGAAAAACAATCCCATGCAAGTATATAACAACTTTTCTCATAGTTTCTCATAGAGCCTTAATTGATACTAAAACTTCTATGGCAGTAAATAATAAAGGGAAAATCAACTTGAACCACTCTTATACACTATTTAGTAGCAGAGTTTACGTATCATAATATAGGGGAGGTTCGAATTGAAGGACAAGATGTTATGGGCTCAAAAGGAGTTCAGTCACTCTAGAGCAATAGATCTTAAATACCAAATCTAATGCTTATATAGATATTAGATGTCTTAATGTTAATTCATCAGAAGAGAGTGTAAGAGGAAATTTGATAACATGGATTTGGGTGCTATTATCGAAAAACAAGATTGAGGTAAAACAGATGCAAACTTAAAGCCAAATGGAGAATAGCATGTTTATTTGATCAAGGGATCAGTAGCCTTAGAAGAATTTGGTGGGAAAACTTCATTAGTGGCATATTACATTGAAAACTCACGCTAATGCTTGTAAACATTAGATGTCTAAGTTCTAATTTTATAAGAGAGTGATACAAGAAATTTCTTAAAATTGTGATACAGGAAATTTCTTAACATTGATTTGAGTGTTATTTATTAATAAATATGATTGAAGTGAGAAAGATGGGGGACTTTAGAATGATATAAAAAGAGATCCAAACATAGCTTTGGTTTAAAGTCAGTTTGGTGAATAGCTTTTTATTTGATCATAGTTGTAGAAGAATTAGGTGGGCAAATCCTAGGCACATTATAGTAGATGCAGTAGTTTGCATATGAACCCTCTGGAAATCAGAGGAGCATTTCCAGATTAAAAAATTGAAGTGGTCTGAAGGGATTTGCACAGTTTGTGACAAGACAGAGAGGATAGGATGCTATCTACCTTTGGATTAAGAAAATTATAAAATGAGTTGCATTTTATGGATGGTAAGACAATAAATAATCTTATAACTTGTGAACTGTGAAGATTATTCAAAACCCATATTAATATGACAATAAAGCTAGATAAATTTTAAAATTTGAATGGTCGTAATCCAACATCTAAAATCTACTAGTATAGTTGAATATGGTAATGTGATATTTCTAAATAGAGAGCGAAAGCTCTAGAAATGGATCTCTAAGTTTTAGAAAATGAGCTATGATGTTTTTGATCACTTCCTATTCTTTTCTTGGTTTAAAATATCTATTCAAAATATCAGTTTCATAACAAGTGTTTTACAGTAATAATGAGAAATTTAAAATTGGATAGATTTCAATATAACAAAAATTGCTTTGAGATTTGCAAACACATTTTTTTTTGCATAAGATATATAATATTTTCTCAGTGGTTGAATGTCGTTATTATGCATGATCTACATTTATCAAGAGATGGAGTGTTTCTAGGCATGAACTTCGAGATCCACATATTTTGCTATAAGAATTTGATCACTAATTTCATAGGAAGGGAGATTTAAGGGTTTAGATTGTAGATAATGTTTCTGGTAACCATGTTCTGAGGTTTTTGTTTTCTAGTTAGAGGTGTGCATCTTGTGCTAGAATGTTTCCATTACATTTTTTTTGTTGGCTTGGTTAAACCCTTTCTTATGAACCTTAGGGTTACACAATCAATGTGAGAACTTCAGGAAAAAGCTATTTTTTTTTTTTGCAACACACACACACACACAGCTTGATCCCTAATTGTTCAAACTTGAATTTGTGGTTGTTGAATATTTCTAGGAATTTAACACAAGTGGTGTGAATCCAAGAGGTAAAACTGGCCTTGACCATTCTTCAAGAAGTCAACATGCACATTCAAGAGCTTTACACACAACACTTGGTATGGCTGAATCTTCTAATGGGAATTTACTAGATACGACGAGGCCAAGAAATGTCAAGGAACCAAATATTTTGTTTTCATGTCTCTGAAAACACATATTAATATTTATCAGCAATTAAACTATACAATTTTCTCAAAAACCTGTTCAAATGCATCCTATCTATTATGAATTTGAATATCTTGGTCATATGAGTGTTAATGGCTTTGTTGGTAACCCAAACATAAGACTATTTTCAAGACATTTACTACTAATTCATATATAATCAATTAGGCCATTTTACTATAGAACCTTCTCCACATCCTCTTCTGGAATTGTTTGGACAGCTAAAATGAATATCTTGCTCTAATACTATTTCAGGGCAATTGTTTATATATATCATGTATCTAGATCCCAATTTTTTTGAAGTGTACTTTGTCTATGACCTATGTACGTTGTGTTGCTCTGATTTTTTTTGCCCTTTTTCTGGCATCTCTCTTATTGTAATTTCATTATTAGTCAACCAGAGCAAGCCATTATCCTAGATGTTTAGATTCAATTTGGCAACTAATTCGTGCTATATTTCAAATTTTCATGTAACGCCAAAGCCCCACCACAGGTTACCTGTCTGGTTGAGTTTTCTAGTTAAGAGGTTTCTCAAGACTAATTAAAGGGCTTCATTGTAACAAATGAAGCTTGAGTTCAGCAAACTATGCTAGCCCCTGTATTTGTATTGCTATGTTGGTTCCTTCCTTGCTGAGGGGAACTTCTTATTTCTGCAGCATGAATGGCTTATGATGAAGCACCAACAACACCAGGCATAGTTGGAGGAATAGTTGTTCTTGGAGACATCTTCCACTAAGGAGATCATTTTCCCTGCTTCATATTTTGGCCTTGATAGGGCATAGATGTTGGAAACTTGTTGAGATTGGAAGTCGGCGATGTTCGATCTCCTCCATAACTAGGCATTGTGATCTGTGTTGAAGTTACCGATGGTAGTACATTTGGGCTAGGCATGGATTTTATACAGCTTGCAGCTTGCTTTGTATTCTGGTTCAATTGTTGAGTAGAGGAAAGCTTGTTTTGTTCTATTGTGCTAGAGAAATGAATCAATTTTCATCAAGTTTTCAATTAAAAGCTCTTTCCCAAATGGAAGGCATCAAATCCTTATGGAAGGCATCAACTCCTTATGGAAATTTCCTTTTAGGTGCCTACCAAAAATGGTATAATTCTTCAGAATAATGGTATGAGTGTCCAAGTCATATGGCCCCTTGGGCCATGAGAATGGCAGGACATCTATCATCTTGTAGTTTTCATATTTAATGACTTGGAGGGGTGACTTAGTGAGCTGACTCGGTGAGCCGACATGGCGAGAGGACTTGGTGAGAAAAATTAAAGAGTCAACTTGGTGAGGTGACTTGGTGAGCATACTTTAACAATTGACTTGGTGAGTCGACTTTGGGAATAGACCTAGCAAGTCGACATTGTCAACGGCCTTAAAGAGGCAACTTGGTGGGGCAGATTGGCGAGCCTATGTAGAGAGCCCCACTTGGTGAGATGAGATGGTGAGTCAACTTGGTGAGACGACTTGGAGAGCTAACTTGGTGAGCAGACTTAAGGAGTCAACTCATTGAGGCAACTCAACGAGGTGACTTAATGAGCGAACTCAGAGTCAACTTGGCGAGCATACTTGAACAATCGACTTGTTGACATGACTTGGTGGGGTGACTTGGCAAGCCCACCTAGTGAGCATACTTGAATAGTCAACTTGGTCAGCCAAACAAGTGAGCTGACATGGTGAGTGGTCTTAGAGAAGAAACTTAGTGGGGCAACTTGGCAAGCACACATAACAAGCCAACTTGCCAAGGCAAGGTGGTAAAACCACCGAGTGAGCTGACTTGGTGAGCTAACTTAAAGAGTCGACTCATTGAGGTGACTAGGTGGGGGTGACTTGGTGACCTAACTTAGGGGGCAAACTTGGTGAGCGAACATAAAGAGTCAACTTGGTGAGCGTACTTGAATTGTCAGCTTGGCGAGCTGACATGGCGAGTTGACTTAAAGTGGCAAGTTTGTGGGGCAAGTGGGGGTGACTTGGTGAGCTGACCTAGAGAGTTGGCCTAGGCGGAAAACTTGGTGAGCGAACTTAGAGAGTCAACTTGGTGAGCGTACTTTAATTGTCAGCTTGGTGAGCTAACTTGGGGAGCTGGCCTGACGATCTAACATGGTGAGTGGGCTTAAAGTGGTAACTTGATGGGGCAAGTTGGTGAGCTGACTTAGCAAGGCCACGTGGAGATGCAACACGACGAGCTGACTTGGTGAGCAAGCTCGATGAGCGGACCTAAAGATTGACCTTGATGAGGCACTTTGGTGGGGTGACTTGATGATGAACTTAAAGAGTCAACTTGGAGAGCATACTTGAACAGTCGACTTGGTGGGGCAAGTTGGCGAGCCAACTTAGTCAGTCCAATCAATCAAGAGGAAACAGTTGAGAGCTTAGAGTGACACAATTTTCAGATGATCATATGAAATGAAATGGGCATGCGAGTAGAAAGAAACTAGAAAGACATTGTGTACAGATGAAGGCATGAAATGGATGGTTTTGGAGCACTCAGCATAGACACTCAAAATTTAGTACATATCATCATTCGAGATCAAATGGGTGTATGGGATTATATGCATAGTGAATAATAAAGGATGGAATTGAACCCTCCCTAAGGCTCACAGTTGTTGATGTCCACTTCAGCAATGGCCCTTCCTGTGAAATTTTTGTCTAAAACCTTTATAATGAGATAATGTGTTATGAGCTCTTCATCAGTGGGATGGAACTTGAATTCGGGAGGCAGTTGTGCATCACCCATATCATGGTTCGGGTAATGCACAACTGCCTCCTGGATTCACATTCCATCCCACTGATGAAGAGCTCATAACACATTATCTCATTATAAAGGTTTTACACAGCAATTTCACAGGAAGGGCCATTGCTGAAGTGGACCTCAATAACTATGAGCCTCAAAAAAAATTTGACCAAGCATTGGTCGAAATTTCAACCAATGCCCAGTAGTTTTCTACCAAGCATTGGTCGCAATTTCAACCAATGCCCAGTAGTTTTCTACCAAGCATTGGTCAAAATTTTGACCAATGCCCAGTAGTTTTCCACCAAGCATTGGTCAAAATACTGGGCATTGGTCAAAATTTTGACCAATGCACAATAGTTTTCTTCCAAGCATTGGTCAAAATTTTGACCAACGCCCTGCACTTGGTCAAAATTTTGACCAACGCCCTGCACTTGGTCAAAATTTTGACCTATGTCCTGCAAAAAATGTGCTAGCAATTTCAACAGTTTTTGACCAATGTATTGGTCAAAATTTTGACCAATGTGTTGGTTGAAGTTTGGTCGAAAACTGGGTCAAAATTTTGACCAATAAAGGTCAAAAAATGAGCCCAAATGTACTAGTGTGGGCTAAAAACTCCTCATTTAAGAAACCAAAATTGATTGGTCAAAGAAAAGGGTATTTGTATGAATTAAATTCAGAACCTATTCGACCTATTCAAGCCTTGATTCTTGAAGCTACTGATATAAATGAAATATGGCACAGAAGGTTAGGACATCTAAATTTCAAAACTTTATCAACTATGGAGAAGATGGCTATTGGTTTACCTAAACTAAATAAAGATCACTCAAGCATGTGCAAAGGATGCACTATGGGTAAGAACACCAAAAGTCCATTTCATGATAGCACTAGAAAAACTAACAATGTTTTGGAATTAATCCACACAGATTTATGTGGACCTATGTTTGTTCCTTCTCTTAGAGGATTATGGTACTATATACTTTTTATAGATGACTTCTCTAGGAAAACATGGATTTGCTTCTTAAAATGCAAAGAATCAGAAGAAATTTTGAAGAGATTTAAAGAATTTAATACCTTAACTGAAAACTTATTAGGACCTCTTAGGACTAATAATAGAGGGGTATACACCTCAGATTTGTTTAGATTTTGTAAAGAAACATAAATTAAGAAGGTATATATCATTCCTTGTAACCCACAACAAAACAAAGTAGTAGAAAGGAAGAATAGAACAATTATAGAAGTTGCAAGAGCTATGATATTTAATCAAAATCTAGAATATTATCTTTCGTTAAAAGCTACTTGTATTGTTGTCTATATTCAAAACAGAAATCCTCACTCCTACCTTAGAGATAAAACTCTTGAAGAATTCCTTACTAAGGTTAAACCCAATATAAGTCATCTTAGAATTTTTGTGTGCCCAATATATATACATGTTCCAAAAGAAAAGAGAACTAAGCTAGAAACCCCTGGAGGAAAGGTATTTAGGGTATAGTGAAACATATAAAGCATATAGGATTTTCATACATGGTCAGAAAAATATTGAACTTAGTAGGGATGTAATTTTTTATGAAGATTTAGCATTCAAAAAAGGCCTAAGTTCTAAAGAGCCCTCTCCCTTACCAGTTCTAAAAGAAATACCGAATCTAAGTCTCAGAGGGAGAACATTGAGGAAATTGAAGATGAAATTTAAAATCTTAATGTTGAAGAAACTCAAAATTCTAAGAAAAGACCACTTTGGGCCATTAAGATAGTAGAGGAAGACAAGACTTCGTTGCATCATCCAGAACAATTAAAGAAAGTAAAAGACCCAAAAGTTTTTCTAGTTATATAGAAAACATGAATGATTTGTCTAAATCAGAACCAACCCATGTTTCAAATGCTATTAAACATACAGCTTGGAAGGGTGCTATGACAGAAGAATACCAATCCATTATGAAGAATGATGTGTTGGAAATTGTTCTTAGACTTGAAAGAAGATATGTTGTCTCTTCTAAGTGGATATTTAAAATAAAGCATATTTCTAATGGTAGCATTTAAAAATGTTAAACCAAATTTGTAGTTGAAGGATTCTCTCAAAAAGAATGGATTGATTATTAAGAAATATTTTATCCTATTGCCAAATACACTTTTGTAAGAGTAGTCCTAGCTATTGCAGCATCGAAGGGATGAAACTACATTAGATGGATGTAAAAATAATAGTCCTAAATGGAAAGATTACAGAAGAGGTATATTTGGAGCAACCTAGAGGATTTAAAAATCGTGATCCTAAAATTTTTGTTTGCAGGCTCAAGAAAGTTCTCTATGGGCTTAAACAGGCTCCAAGGGCTTGGTATGAAAGAATTGATAAGTATCTCACGAGCTTAGGATTCTCCAAAAATGAAGCTGATCCAAATCTATATTATAAAAGGGATAAATATGATATTGTAATTTTGATATTGTTTGTTGATGGTTTACTAATAACAGGTTATGATCATCTCATAGATCAATGCAAGAAAGATTTAATTAGAGTACTCAAGATGAAAGATTTGGGACTCCTTCATTACTTCCTAGGACTGGAAGTATAGTCGAATTCTAACAACATTATACTTAATCAAGGGAAATATACATTAGATATCTTGAAGAGATTTGGAATGTGGAATTGCAAGTCTATGTCTTCTCTAATGGAGACTAATCTACATAAACTTAAAGAAGCAGTAGTAGAATCACCTTCTATAGATTATATTCTCTACAAATAGATGATTAGGTCCCTTATGTACTTGGTAAATACAAGACCCGATATTTTCTATGTTGTTAATGCCTTAAGTAAGTTTATGTGTGAGCCAAAGGAGATTCACCTAGTTGCAGTCAAACACATTATGATATACTTACAAGGCACTCTTAACCTTGGGCTCAAATATGAGAAAGTTCACTTGGATTTACATGGATTCACTGACTTAGATTGGGGTGGAAGTGTTCAGGATAGAAAAAGTACTTCAGGATGTTTCAGTTTAGGATCAGCAATGGTATCTTGGATATGCAGAAAACAGTCTTCGATAGCACAAAGTTCCACAGAAGCCGAATACATTACAGCAGCGATGGCCTCTCGAGAAGTAGTTTACCTTAGAAAGTTACTTGTGGGATTATTTGGTCAAGCCATTAATCCTACGATTATTTATTGTGATAATCAAAGTTCCATCAAGCTTTTGGTGAATCCAATTTTCCATGACAGTTCCAAGCATATCAAAATTCCTTACCATTATGTAAGAGATATGGTAGATAGGAATACTATAAAATTAGAATAAATTTGTATTGTAGATCAGACATCAGATATTCTCACCAAACCTCTCTCTTGAGTGAAGATAGATCACTTCAAGAAAATACTTGGAATGATTGAATTGTAATTCATTTGTATTGTTTAAATTGTTACTAAAATAATTTTATTGTCAAACTATTGATTGTTATGGGCTCCACCATTTGTATTCATTATTTTAGAGGTGACGATCTATTAGATAATGAACACTTGTATGAATGACATTATGAGAGATGACGATCTCTTAGAAAATGTGCTATACAGTAGAGTTCTATTGTAAGATCTAGATGAGTTCAAGATCACATTGTGATGTAGACATTGCTATGTCTATAAGTCACAATTTGGAAAAAGGAAGAATTTTATTATTCTCCAGAGTTTATCCAGTGTTCTGGTAGATCTTAACTTAGGAACATGTTGTGATATAGGAATACTAGTACCTATGAGTCACAACTTGGATAAATGAAGAATTTAATTATTCTCTAGATTTATCTTGTATAGTGTATTCTTTGCAATACTGATATCACTAGTATAAGTGATATGTCATATCACAGGTTGAGTAATATGACATTGTATTATATGTTCAATAATACCACATGCTAAGAAAAAGATTTAGATAGATATAGAGTATCATTCTATTCTTATTCATCGCAATTGATGATGTTCGATATATTATCTCTCAATTTGAGTATCAAGTTAAGAGGGAGCGTTAAAACTATAACTCTGATCACACACTAGTCTGAATGTGTAGATCACATAGACAACATTGTTTAAAATACATTATAAAATGCCTACAATAAATATTGTTTCCTCTAGACATGATTAGTGTCCCTTCCAGTAATTGAGTGTGTTAACCTTAACTAGTTTTAGTTAAGCTTGTTTACATATTATTCACCTTGACTAGGTGACGATCTTGAAGAGACATTTTAGGTTGACCTAGATAGGGTCATGTCCCTTCAAGAGACATGCCCCTTTGGTACGATATTTAGGTAGGGTGTTGTTGAAGGTTTAAGGACACAAAAATTGTTGGAAATATAAGAGTAACTAAGAGGGGAGGGATGAATCGGTTACTACAAAAATAAATCTTAGACCCTTAGATGTCAGTAAAATAATTTTGTCAAAACTTAATTCTGTTGATGCTCAACAAACAAAGAAATGTTATAACTCGATAAACACTAAGAATGCTCGGCAATTAATTAACATGCAGATCTTCAGATGTTATCTGTAAATATCATTACTTTAACTTAGTTGCATACATAGAAAGGAAATAGCATGAACACATTTGACACCAAGATTTAACATGGAAATGCAATTTGGAAAAAAACCACCAATTGCAACTAGCTATGTTTTCACTCTTATGAAGTAAGCCCTATTAGGAGCCAACCTTGTTAAAGGTTACAAAACACACTATTAGGTGTGACTCTGTTAGAGGATTTAATCACCCTATTAGGAGTGGCCTTGTCAGAGGTTTTTAGACAATTCAATAAAATTGCCACCTTGTTAGAGGATTTACAAATGGTTGTTAAACCAACTCTATTAAGAGATTTATATCATTGCCACAATGATTAGAGAGTAACAATGAATTGACCTAATTTCGATGCAACTGAATTGCTAATTACAGATCTCTATTCTAGCTTGAACTTGATCCTTCTTGATTGAATATATCATTTCAGCTTCAAAAGAATATCTTGCGAATCAGAATATATCCTTTCAGCTTCAAAAGAATATATTTCTTATCCTTCTAATTCGCTTCCTCTTAGTATTATTAGATCTTCAATGTATTCACATACCACTTCACACATTCTAGCCCACAACTTGACCTTCTACTTATATCATTCACATTGTCAAGTCAGCTAGAATACTTGACTTAGAATAACTAATATTCATCTCCTCAGTTGGCTAGAACTAATAGATAAATCAATTAAACTTAATATACCAAAACAAGAAAATCCTTCAATAGTCGACCCTGCTTGGTAGACACTAACTCAGAAGTGATTCTCCTGTGTTAACCAAGTGAAGCTCAATCAACATTGCATACTAGAAAATTCCTTTGGTAACTGAGTGAGCTCAGTTAGCATTGGTTCCATCCAACATTTATTTCATTAACCGAGTGAGCTCAATTAACACTCATCATTCATAGACTTTCCTTTGCCACCCGAGTGAACTTGGTAGATACTCCCTTCTGGACTAGGCAAACTCTAGATTGCTCAGTAGTCATAGAAAATTGTCTTCAATGCCAGAATGAGCTCAGCATACATTGATTGATAATGATATGACATTTTTGTAACATCAAAGACAATACACAATTAATCAATTGTATCCAACAAAAATAGAGCAGTTTGCTCCTTAATCAACATTGTCCTAAGATAACTTGCAAAAATCAAAAGAAATTACAGAATTATATTTCTTCATTACAACAAGACTGAACATTGAAGATTATCTATAGCAAGCTTAGGAAAGGTACAATCTAAATCTGATTCAAGTTCAAAATTTGTAGAAACTTTACAAGGAGGGCATATAACATAGTAAATATAAAACCAGGAAAAAAAAAAAAACTCAAAGGAGTATTTAAAAGAATGTAGGAAGATTATAGGAGAAAGATGAAATCACATTGCCCAAAGTGAGAGGAAGTATAGGAAAGCATAACAACCACCGAAAGGACCACTAAGTAATAAGATAGAAGGGTCAAATAATTAATAATTAATAAGAAGGGTATATAAGCAAGGTGGATAAACAAAGAATATTAACATGAATTTTCATATTATTATATGAAATTCATAATATTAAAATATCTTATTTTATAGGGAAACATTTGATTTCATGCAATCTTAATCGTTATTTTAAAATATGAATATAACTATTAAATCAAATTGATGATTAACTATGTAATTAAAAAATATATATTTTTTTTTTTTAAATATTATATTCATAATTTAATATAGTTTTATTACTTAAAAATATTCAAGCTACGTGTGATTAATGCTTGTACATATATTTTATATTAGCTTTTAGCTAATAAATATTATATAGCAACAATTTCTGGAAGAGATTGTGTTAATGTTTTTTGTGTCAACGTTTCGGATCACACTTTGTGATCCATCATCAAGAGAGAAGAGAGCTGAAGGATGAGTAAGAATACTCTCTTCTGTCCTGATGATGGATCACATAGTGTGATCCAAAACGTTGACACAAAAACTCTAACGCAATCTCTTCTAGAAACTGCTGCTATACATGATGGATTGTGGAAAATTGATGTGTTTAATAAATATTATTTCATTTTTTAAATGCAAACAATGATTACAATAATGTTGGTTGTCTGAGTAATAATTATACATCTTTCATTTGTATAGCCATTTTAAATAATTGAACGTAGAGAATTATGAACCTTTGCAATGAATAGTCATCTAAAACTTAAAAAATGTAATGATTAGATTTTTAATAGACATTTTCTTTGATAATTTTTGTCATTTCTTTGATTAAAATATAAAATAATTAATAAAAAACAACTCATTTATAAAGTTATACAAAGCTTACTAAATTTAATAAAAATAATAATACTATATAACTTTTAACAAAATTATAAATTTTTAAATGAAATATTAGTGTAATTTTTTAAGAGAGAATTTACAAAATTCTTCTACTTTTTATTAAGAGTCCTATGAGATAGCATTAAGAACAGAATTGGTATCATAGAATATATTATTATTATAATTAAAGTAGAGAACTACTTGTAATTTCATTATATTTTAAAATAGATCAATATTTTTATTACATTAGACAAATTTTCATTATGCAAATAGTCCACTGCACACACCATAATTTTTTTGCCATTGGTAAATGCAGGTGGTCAGGAGAGTTTCTTATTTGTGATTGGTTGCTTGGCTCCCTCCAATAATCTTCACAAAACTTGTCACAACCTACTTCTCCATAAACAGATTAAATTGGAAAACTTGTTGCCATGTGGATTTCGTTAGAGAAATTGATTAATTAATATTCGTATTACTTGCACTAAGGATGTAATTAGTTGGACATGAATCATTATGCCCAAAAATGAGGGGAATATATGATACGGTTATGGCTCTCTAAGGAGGTACGGAGAGAAGATGGAGAACTTGGGCTGGGAACTATAGAAAAGGTGGGAAAACAAGCTTGACCACTGATGGACAACCAGGTTCCTCCTTTATTTTGCACAATTTAATTTTAGATCCTTGAGCAATGTCAAAATATTTTAGTTAATGGCTTCTCTTCTTTCAAAATGGATGTAGCTATTGTGTATTGTTGCGTATAGATGATAGATGAACACGTGCTTGAATATAGTTTTAATGAACATTGGGTCTTACTCTTTGTGTAACCAGCCAAGTAGAATGGCCAATTTTAGCCACCAATTTCCAGAAAGTTCTCCTTACTCGGCTAGAATCATTTCTCTTTGTTTGAGTCCATTAATGCATGACAAGAAACCTGATAGTGAGTGTGTGTCTCTGCCTTGATACATGACTGGGTGCTCGATGGTTGAGTTGTGCTGCACGTTTTCTCTTCTTTCTTGAATGAGTATTGATATTTTTAGCCATCTTGCATCTCGGATTGGGTGCATTTGCATCTGTATTGTTCCATTAAATCTTGTGGTAGTGATAGCTTAAGGTGAAACAAGTTATGGTATCTATCACTCAATAGTGTAACTCCATGAAGATGGGTACTTGATGCAACCTGAATATAAACTGAATTTCAAAGGCAGTCAAAGTCGAGCTCCAAATCTATTAACAACTAGCAAATTGGCATGATTGGTTACACACCCTTCTACTACCATTTGTTATTATAATCATTGTAATTCCTTAAAAGGATTTATTGAGTCTTGCATGGTTACTTCCTAGCTAATTAGGCTCTTGAGAAACCAGTTGCCAGTTCATTGTGAGGCTCTTGAATGCTTAGTCTAAGAGTAATGCTTAGTAATAATTTAGTTATTTGGATGATTAATAATTTAGATTATTTTATATTTGACTAAAATAAGAAGAGTCAACTTCCTCATGTTAACTCCATGCAGTGCTGTTAGAACAATTTCCCATCGTCATGTATAATTATTTATGTTAGTTAAGTGATGGCTATGAGGAGTTTAACTTGACATTATGCACTTAATGCTCTAGTCATATGTAAATGTTTGCATATTATAAACTAGCGTGATCTTCGATTATTGATGGTGAGAAGATTCTTATGAGAAATCCAATGTAAATCTTTTGTGCAGCACCGATCAATAAAATATATTATGTTGTTTATTTCCTTATAGGAATGAGCCCAAACCAGAATGTTTGATACTAACCATGCCGATCACTATGAGAGTTAGACCCCTGACTCGTTCTCATTGTAATTCTTCCTTATCGAAGGAAAACTAAAAATGGAGACCTTATTCCATTGCATATGTGCTATAATTACTGATAACTTGTGATAGCAAATTGTGGTGTATTTGGGTTGGTCCTTCTTTAATATGGTTCATCACTAATATTGGCCCATGTTCTTTCATGGCTCAAGTTAATAAGATGATAAGTATTTTCCTCTTAAAGTCAATGCCAGAACTAGAAACATCTTTCTTTAGGTTGTAGTTTCCAGGATAATCTGATAAAGAAGGTACCCATTTGGGATCAAGGACGACCATGGAATCCAAAGCTCTACATGTTATGTATGTTATTATGTAACATAAATGATTTTGTGATCATTTAACTATCCTAAAAACTCTATTGATTATACAATATCATTTTCTCAATCACGTGTGAAATCATTTTATAAAATTTATATTAAGTTGTGGTTTTACGCAATTATGATTTCAAAAGTGCCAATGTTATTAGATGATAGAGAAGAAAGAGTACATTTAGCATTTATTTACTGAGTATTGTTGATGAGAGGAAAATATGCTTGATAAACTTGACTTCAGGATGAACTATAATAAATGATCAAGTTGTATGTAATTTGTTATTGCTATTCATTATTCGAAGCATAGGAACTTTGAATGTTATGTCTAGGTAGCTACAAAAAAAAATTGATTAAATTGTAGTGTTAATCATTCATGAGATTTATGTGCATAGGAAGTGCACTTGTAGTGTGAAGATGAAAGATGTTATCAAATTCTTATTATCTTCCTAGTAGAATACACCCTCTACATTATGTTATTAAGCCAGATGCATATGAGTACATTCATGGAAACATATTGTTATGATGAATGCCGTTGATGCCTTTTGAATTATTACTCTTATAATACTGAATGTAAATGAGTACATTCTTTGAGATATTTTGCAATTGTATTACTTGATATCCCAAGTTTAGTTGTTTAACTCCTTTATGGGATGGGTGTAATGTGGCAAAAAGGGAGGGTTAAAGATGGATACATTATCTTTTGTTCTCTCAACCTGCCAATTCTAATTGGATGGATTCATTTTGTTTTGCTTATGCTTTCAGTGAGATCTGACATTAAGTGCTTGGCCAAGCCATTTATTCTCTACTGCATTTATTATGTTGTTGGACATGTGCATATGTGTAGATATGCTTACTTTGTTGTGCATATGTGTAGATATTCTTATTTTTTTGTTCATATGATTAGATATACTTTAGAATGTTGCATGTGAGTAGATATGTTTCACAGCTGCATTGGATCCATCTGATCCTCTTGTTCCAATTTGTTAGGCTTTTCATGCTAGGGTCGGGGCGTTCTTCATGTCAGGAAGAACCCCATGGGAGTAAACACTTTGTGGTTGGTATGGTAAAAGCGCCTAGACCACACTCTCATCTTAGATAGAAGATGGACAATGATTGATGGCTTTGGAGACTAGATCACATAGATGGACACGTGCCGAGGTTACTTGATTCATAAGGATTGTTCAATCATCTTTAGATGATCATTGTGATGTAGTTATGTAATTGGATAATGTATCTTTAATGATCTCATTGTAGTTGTTAAACATGCATTTTGATGGATGTGATGTGTAAATCGACATTATTTGATGTGTAAATCGACATCTTAGATAATGCAATTATAAGTAATTGTTGTTAACGAATTGTTAATCCTAATTTTAGTTAACATAATGGATATTGACTTTTCAACTAGGGTTTCTCTTATCTTTTTCACTTTTCAAGCAGTTGTATGATGTGGCTTTAGCTGACTAGGACATGATCCTTACAAAACTTCCCTCAATTTCTATGCCCCTGCTCCATCTAATTGGAACCCCTAACCACTTGATAACAAAATTGACCAAATGCAACGAAGCCACGTCCAACCAAATATACTCTATAATGTCCAATTCCATCCACAAAGTCCATAATAGAAATGAATAGTACTAAGTTTTAAAAATTTATCTTTTCAACCATTAATTTTTAAAATCATTTATATTCATTAGATTAATTAATTTTGATTCTAGTTAAAAACTTCTATCTTTAAATTCATTTACATCCATAAGATTAATTAATTTTTATTTTAGTTAAAAACTTCTATCTTTTTAATGAAATTACCACACATTTAATTTTGTAATAATTTAATGTTATATTTGAAATATTTAAATATATTTTTTGACATTGTATTTTTTTCTTTTATAGTTATAATTATAATTTATTTAATATAAATTTAATTCTTTGAATTATATTTTCCTTTAAATTAAGAAATGCTTATTTACATGTATCACAGGTACATTTGGCTAAATAAAGATTCCATAAATATGGATTAATGCTTTTTGAAATGTCTTGATTTTGCAACTTAGATTTTTAAAAATTATTCTTTCAAATTCTAGATTTTCTAATTATTTTGGCATTGTCGAACGAAATCAATTTTGCAGACATGGTGTTTATCAAAACTTTGGAATACTTTTAAGCCGTAGTTTAGAAATAACAGTGATCATAATCATGATTTGTAAAAGTCTTATGTAACTAGTTTAGAACACTATTCTTTTTAATTGTATTGAAAAAAAAATGATCGATAAATTATGACATAATTAGATACAAATTTCTTCTTCAGCTATTTAACAAGCATTTATAATACATAGCATCCTTCTAATGAAGTTTAAAAGATTATGATACAATTTCTGGTTTTAAAAGAGTCCAAATCCTTTTACATAACCACAGCATCTTTTAGAAAAACAAAATTAGTAACACATGGGACTAACAAAATAAACTAACCCACAGAAAAAGACCTAAAGAACAGAGGAACGGTAACAATACAGCAAGGAGATAATTTATAGATCTTGACTGCCCTATGTTTTCCACTAACAAATTTTACGTAGGAGGAGTGTCTTGGTGTTGTTTATATTGTTCATACAAACTCAAGCTTTTTTGTTGGCTAAGCATTATTCGAAGTCAACCAACGACCACTTGACTATAGAAGCTTGAGTTTACTAGAGAGACGAGGGGAAAATTAACAGGAAAGCTTTGGACACACTGGTGACATCTATCCATCCACAAAATTTCTTATACAAATTCACCTTCCCCACATTCTCCATCGTTGAT
Organism: Cupressus sempervirens; assembly: GCA_028749045.1. Classification (NCBI taxonomy): domain Eukaryota; kingdom Viridiplantae; phylum Streptophyta; class Pinopsida; order Cupressales; family Cupressaceae; genus Cupressus; species Cupressus sempervirens. Next base: position 446,418,507 of record CM053793.1, on the reverse strand, counting down.
GGCTCTAATTGTGCCTGCAAATTCTTTTCCATTGGCGGAAGTCATGGAATCATGACAGTTGATGTTTATCATCCAAAACCAAAGTGATGTTTTGAAGGCAATGTCTGCTTTTTGCGCCACTAAATGTGGGTTATTCGGTAGATAAGATAAGATAAGATAAGATAAGATAATAATATTAATGTCCAACAAAAGACCAGAAAGAGGTCTATGGGACTGAAAGATTACAGCAAAGAAGGATAGAAACCAGCAGGAGCATGCAAAGGTGTCCGAAGAGAAGCAACAAAAAGCACTATGATGCTTTCATGGGTAAAAAGAAATCAGTCACAGCATGAAACATGTGTCGATGCATAGAAATATTATACTGTCTCCGACCAGTCCCAAAAAAGTGTCGCTGGTGCATATAAGCAGAACGGGATCTGATATGTCTAGAAGGCTCATCAAGCCGAATAGAGCTAGAGGGCCTTTTCACACCACGCAAGGGGGATAAAGGTGTAAAAAAAGCAGTAATGAGCTGAGTAGAAGAGTGTGGGTGTAGAAGCGGAGTCCGAATCATACTGTCCCGGAGCGTAGTAGCCTCACGAAGATACAATGCAAGGCATCTCTGATCATAGTAGCTGAAGAAATCATAGAGAGAGAAACACTCTCTGAACAAACAAAAGAACCTCCCATTGTGATCTCATAGTAAATAGGGCATCGGAAAAGAAAGTGAGCTTCATTTTCCACCTCCCCCGAAGTACAGAACACACAAATCCGCTCCTCTCTGGCAATCTGATGATCCGACTGAGCTCGAAGATGGTGAGAACCAACTCTGAAAGAACCTAAAGAAATTCGCAGGGCATGAGGCCAACGCCGTGAGAGATAGCTTGGCCGGGTAATAATCCCATCTAAGATCTCCAAAAAGTGTGTCGCATAAAATGACATCCGTGGGCGTAACCCACAAGGAGGGTTAACCCAGGTAGCAGTAATATAACATCGATAAATATCAAGACGAACATGCTCATTCAACTCCTGCCGAGAAGGGAGAAGATGAGTAGGGGCATCCAAAGAGAACTGAAAAGGAGGGAGACATTCAATATCAATCCCAATAGAACTCAACAAAGAAGAAACCTGCGTATACCAACACCGCGCCCAAGCACCAGACTCAGCAGCTGCTGTGGAAACTGAGGAGCAATAAGCTAAATAGGAGTAACGATCACAATCACCTACCATATCAGCGAACCCATGAAGGCGATGAAGAAACCATACTAAGTCAAAGATGGCTGCGAGTCTGAAAGGATGAGCTCCAAACTCAGCAAGAATGATACTATGGGGAGTAGATCTATGACATCTAATGATGCGCCATAAAAATAAAGTCTGAACCCGCTCAATCAATGCCCAATCTGAGCTAAGGAGAGAAGGGCCCCAAACCATAGAGCCATAAAGAACATCGGTCGAACAAGGGCATCAAGGAGAGATAGCTTAGACGGGGTATCCTGGAAGTGATGTTTGAAACACTGTTTCTCAAGCAAAGCAAGAGAATCCATACCCTTATTAACTCTGGGCTGAATAGCAGGTCTCATACTAAACCGCGGTCCAGCAAACAAAACACCCAGCTATAAATAGGATGAAGTAATCTCAATCTCCTGGCCCTAAAATATGAAGCGGAGATGAGAAGTCTTTAAACAATTGAAGACCATGACCCGAGTCTTACCCAAATTAACGACCAGCTATCTCTGATCACAAAATAAAGCCAATCTATCAAGAAGTCTCTATAACTCGTCAGGAGAGGATGCAAGGAGAACAATATCATCTGCAAAGAGGAGGATCGAGATCAGAACCTGATAAAGATAACAACCATCACCTGGAAGCGAAGACTTCAAGAGGAAGTCCTCAAGCTCATCAATATATAACCCAAATAAAGTCGGGGAGAGAGGAAAACCTTGCTTAACCCCAATAGTATTGTGGATAGGATCTGAGAAGCAATTAGGAGTCTGGAATCTACCAATCACAATCTCATACAGTCTCATAATAGCAGTACGTAGCATCTCAGAAATACCGATCTCCCTAAGTCTCTCAAACAGAGCCACCCTAGGAACAGAATCAAAGGCTTTACGAAAATCAACAAAGCAGCAATAAACTTTTTCCAATCTGTGTCTAGCCTCCTCAATAATAGCCCGTAAAGTGAAGATATGATCCATAGTTTCATAATCAGTCTGAAAGCCTGCCTGTCCTCTGGCCCTACAACCAATCCTGTCAAGTTCCGCAAATAACATATTATTCAGAGCAGTGGCATAAAGTTTGGCAAAAGTATGCCCGATCATGATGGTTTTGTAGTTCCCCGGATTAGAAACAGGCTCGGTCTTATGAATGGGATGAATCAAGTGCCTAGACCAAGAAACCGGAAACCCAATATAGATCACTCTATTAAAAAGAATAGAGAGATAGGGACCCAAAACAAAGGAACCAAACTTGAAAAGCTCAGCCTGAAAACCATCCTCGTCAGCAGCTCTACTACACTTCATAGATCTAATAGCCTCAAACACATGGGAAACGGTGAAAAGGCGGATGAAAGGAGGTGAGGGGGGGTGAATGGAGGGCTGCCCAGGAATATCATAAAGAGCCATGGTATGTGATGCAAGGGAGTGAAAGTCAAGGGTGGAAGGCAGAGGGGGATGATGGGGGAAAAGAGTACGCCAAAAGAGCTAGGGATTGCGAATCAGAGTGGAGCAAAGATACTTACACTTGGAGGTAGTGAAATTACGCTTCTTCTTCCAAATTAAGAAGCAGATAAGACGAGCGAATGCTAGCAAAGTCAGTGGAGTGAGCCTCAAAAGTAGAGCGCATAACACGATGAAGGGATTTGCAATATGAATCAAACCACTGGTTCATGGGGCAAGTATTACATCGTTTACTACGAAGGAGCAATGGAGGGCGGTGAGGGATGGAAAGGGTGGCCAAATCAAAGATCGTCGAAGCGAGCAAGTCAAACATGGAGGTGGTCTCAGACGAGTCAAAGAAATCTGAAGGGTTAAGGTGTCTGGAAAGGTGAGCAGAGAAGAGCTCGCAATCACACTCAATAAAATGGAAGCGAATGGGCAAAAGAGCGGTCATCGAAGAATGAAGAGGCGACATGAGTGAGGGCATAGAGAGAGGGGAGAGGCTACAATGCATGCTAAGAAGAGAGTGATCTGCAAGGGGAAGGCGTCGGATAGTGAAACTGCGAATACAAGAGATGAAGGAAGGATGAGCAAGAATATAATCCACGACACTAGCACCACCTCCATGAGGCCAACATGTGAAAAGCTCAGAACTAGGGAAGCAGGAGAGGCCGTTCAGGATGACCAAATCAGAGGACTCACACAGCCGCAACAAATGTCTACCATACACATATAACGGCCCAAGAGCATCCTCAAAAAGTCTATGAAGCCCTAAAGAAGTAGGATCAATCTTAGTGGAGCAAATGGAGTCTAAGCGACGATCATAAAGTGGAGTCTGCAGCGCTTTAGTTCTTGCATTGAAATCCCCAAGAATAATGATGTCCCCTAAAGCAATGAACTGAGAGAAAGTCTCGCAAAGATCGAAAAAAGGATCACCGTCTTCGGTACCATGAATAGCATAGTGAGACACAGCTGGCAGAAAGTAGCATGCAGCCAAGTAGATATCCCTCTGATGGTAACCCTTACGATCAATATGGACCCACATAAATCTGGCAAATGAATCAAAGTGTACAATAGAAGTGCTACCAAAAATATCATCCTTAATCAAACAGGCCACACCCCCTCATCCCCGCACACCCCCCGAGGTACGAACCTCTTCCCTAAAAATCGATAACCACTGATATCCTGTGATACCTGGCAGAGGACGCATTGGACTCTCGTGAGTTTCAAATATGACCAGAATATCGGTGGAACCCAAAGCATCAAGAAGAAGACCAGGTAAGGACCACAAGGATCCATTACCATTCTAGCAGTTAACAAGAAGGGAGCAAGTGGGGGCCTCCCTCTTGTCCGACTGCTGGTGAGACCATCATTTGGCCTTGGGGGCCCGCCTGTCTTCCCAACCACTTGGGGCAGAATCTCTAATCACAGCTCTCAAATTTCTGATAACTGCCCATTTTCCATCTAGTCTCACTTTAGCGACAATACCCCGAGCATGTTTAAGCTCTGCAACCTATGTCTTCGTGAGATCTTCATCCAGGAAGATCTTTGAAGGAAGAGAGAACAACTTCCTCTTAACACGGAGAGCTTGAAGCCTGTCTGCAAGTGAAAAGAATCTGATAAAAAGGACATCCCCCTGTCCAAACCAACACCTATCAAGCTTAATCTCGAAAAGACCAAGCTGATCACCAAGGAAAGAGTGGCCCGCAACGAGAGGATCATGGGTAGAGGGAAGTCCTCAAACCTGCAAGTTGAGCTCGCGGGATCGACGCACTCTCTCATCCACAATCTTACCTTGTACAATTTTATCAATGCTGGCTAGAGCTTGAGAATTCGAGTTACTACAAAGAGAGGCCCATGTCTTGACTTTCTATTCTGTTTTCACAACCATTTCGGTATGCTGATCCTTGATTTTATCCAGTCCAACAAGCTGTTCTATAACTGCCTCAATATTGGATTTCAGCATTGCTGTTTCGGAGATGAAAGTATCTGAGAAATGTTGGATATTCGATTCAGTAGACAGTTTGAGATTAGTGAGTTCTGCTGTCAAGTTCCCAATCTGATCTCTCAATAAGATGTTATCGGCTTCTAACTTGACCACTCTGTCACAAAGTTTAAGAGAGCGAGGATTCGTCCACAGCAATATCTTTTAGGGTTGCATTGTCACTCTCTATTATCTTCATACGGTCAAGTAGCTGTTGGACTGTGAATGGGTCGGGTTGGGGGTCTGTCGTTCTGTCAAACAGTAAACCCACCACGTCACTGCAATATAGATCTACCCAAGATCAATACAGATAATACAGTCAAACACCAAAACACTAAGAACACTGCACCCACGGGAAAGCCCTTGCAAACGCACAGAGTGCCCTAGAGTCGCAGGACTCGAACAGATCAGGCACCAGACGCACAGGAAAACCCACAGCTCACTGCTCATGTGAGAAAGCCCTGAGCTCACGGCTCCATATTCTCCAACTACTCCATAGTTGTAGTTCCTAGCAATTAGATTTTTGAGCTATGGTTCCATGAGAAGCTGAGTTAAAACAAAAACTAGCATGGTATTCCAAGAAATTGGAATCTGTAGTTTTAATTTTTGTTTAGGAAGAAGTCGATGAAAATAAAGAATTCAGATGTGAGAATAGATGGCTTTCTTTAAATTTACTTATTTCTAAACTGTTACCAAAATGCAGGTCTTTGAGCTGTTAGGGTAACTTCAAACCTTGCCCATATTAGCTAAATGTTTAGGATTTTTATATAATGGAAAAATTCAATTTAGGAATCTCTCATCAACGAAGCTACCAGGTCAGCTGAAGAGGGCCCCGTCTAGAGTATGCTTTCCACTCTGTTGACGGTTGGTAGTAGTTGGATTTTGCAATTTCTTCCACATAGCACAACAGACCTGAACACAAATCATATAAGGGTTTTAATATTAGGTTTGGCAAGAGTCAAATCAGTTATAAACTCTTTTGCTCGTAGTGCTTAACTGCCTGCAACTTTCACGTCTCACTTCGCTATTGGCAGTTCTCGATTAGTCCATGAAGCAAGGTGGGAAGATATTGGTGAGGGGCAGAGGAAGGGGTGGCAATGGGATGATAATTAAATGAATGAGGTGTAATTTTCCAGAATTTAGGAGAAGTTTCTAGAATGAATGAGGTATATTTTTCCTATTTTGAAGTCTACAAAACAACTTTAATCCCAGAATACTGTTAGTAATCAACAAGAATTTAGAAATTAGTAAAAAAAAATATATTTTAAAAATAGATTATTTTAAAGCTTTGCATATTAGATACTTGTTTGTAATTGTGAGAGTTCCCTAACTATTAGGATATAGACAAGAACTAATAAAAAATATAGAGTGGTGTACATTTGTAGAGTCGTTTCTACACACAAATCTTAAAAGCAAAATGACATGCAATGCCTCTCTAATATTTGGGAAACATTTAACTAGTTTACCTGATAATCAAAACTAGTTTTCCTAATAATTTTGATTATCGCGGCCTGCAAAATGATATACAACACCTATATCCAATTCTAAGGGATTTTTTAGAGCTTCCCTTGGAAAAATAAATAATCCAACTTAGAAAAACAACATGCATTTGAAAAACTCCTCGAATTGACTACATCCACATAAACACAATTCGATTAATGGTCTCGCAAATCCCCTCTAGAAGGCATCTCCCCTTCATTTTCAAACAATACTTGAAGCTTACCTCCCCATAACACTTGAATGAGAAAATATCTAGTGAGATTTCACTCACACAAGTTGCATTGACAACTAAGATAGATAGTGTGAAGAAGGTACTAGAGAACATCTTGAGCTTGGAAAATCAAATGCAGTCATCTAATGCCCTTTTCTTCCTTGCCTTGCCCACATTTACACACCATCCAAACTCCCCTAAAAGTGGAAAGCCTTAGTAAAAAGATTCTCTTGCAATTGCTAGAAACACCTTGAATGAGTTAAATTCGCCCTTACATCGTGATCTTCAATGATGGGATATCATAGACGATGAAAGAAAATCAAAATTCTCTTCTCAAGTATGAGGTGATGACCCAATTACAATTATATGAGATTTCAATTAATAATTACTAGCAATTTGTCTTATACTTATCAAGGTGTTTTATGATCAATTTATTGATGAGTGACCTAAGAAAATAGGAAAACAAAACAACTAATTGTTTTTATTGATTTCAATTGCTCAAACCCTAAGATGGTCCCTCCATCAAGTCTACACACTTGGTCTATATAAATTCAAGAAAATGAACAAGTTGCCTATTGTGACAGTTTAGACAAGATGAGATGCCATCGACTTAATTTTCAATATTTCCCCTCTATTATCTCTTCCTTTGCAACACAGTGGCAAGCTTGCAATATTGCAATGCTTTGGAATTTCGAAGATTAATGGATACTTTTTTTATAAAGTTGGCATTTAATTAAATTTGCCAATACTCAATATTAAGCTTGTACGATATGCACTTCATTTTTGCAGGATTGTTAGTTATCATATTGTTATTCTTGTGTTAAGAATGAAAGTATTTTATTGACGTCCACGAGACCAGCCAGCCGATGGGACCCTTTTCATGCTCTTTTCAATGTCAGCCCGCCTATTATGAATCTGCTTTAAGAAGCTCATTGTTTTATGTAGTCTTCTTTCCTCAAAAATCTAGTGCAATTGGCCCTCTTTCAAGTTGTCCTCAAACTGCTCCTTGATATCTTGGAATGCCACACACTCAAAGATGAAGTGTCATTCGACACATCCTTTACTGCAGTAGATGCATTTTCTTTCTTCCCAATCCTCCTTGGGCACCGTCCACCTCCCTGTCTCACACTGTAAATGATGGAACCCTATTCGTAACTACGCCACTAACAGCCTATATTTACCTTTCCTATCTACACGAAGGTAATTTTTAATCTCATGGCACCATGTGGGGTTGAACTCTTTCACATAATGGCCCTTTTTCTTCCCTATTTGTTTTGTCCAGATGACCGCTTTAAATTTTTCCAGTACGAACCTTTTTATCTCTTTATTGGTGTTGGGTCGTTCCAATATGTTATTGTCTCACTCAATTAGCCATTTTTCATTTTGCTTCATCCACGTTTTCTCTTCATTTTTCTTTTTTTATGTTATTAATCTCATCTTTAGGGCACCGCTAGCAACAAGATTGCAAGTCAACTATTACACATTTATAAAACTATAATTTCCCTCCAAGCCTTTTGTACAACCAATGAATGTAGTTAAAACTTGTACTATTAGACCATCTGATGTGGTCTAACTGATTTTTCTTCATTATGTTCACGGATGTACATTGAATTTAAAGAGAAAAGAACTTGCAATTATTTGAAATTTAAGTTCTCGACTTTTTCTTTTTCAAAGGCATGTACAGCATTACATGGCTATAATAGGTTCATGGTCAAAAAGTAACCCCAAATACCATGTTTATCGTAGCGTTTCACAAAGATGCAGCTCCAGGGGTCCCGCTCACATCCCCACATGCCAGACATACTGGAAAATCAGGGACGTGGAAGGGACATCCCCTGTTCTCAAGACTGGACGGCCTAATAGATTTGATTCAAAATTTATTTATTTTGATGTTTTGCCGCCATTGAAAGCGAACCACTGAAAACCTTCCAAACCTATAAGGAGAAGGCCAGTCATTGAAAATACAGCACATTGTATTCACATCTAAACTTGAAAAAAAACTGGTTTGTTCACATTTAGTGTGAGAGGACAAGCATAGTATAATGCGAGGTTACCGATGACAAAAACATCAATGATAAAAAGATGCAAGTGTAAACTATTTAGGAAATGTTTACTTAAAAAATTATAAAACATTTAAGATTTTGAATTAACAAAGATTGTACATATGCAGTCTATGACTTCATTGTTCGCATATGTAGCACACAACGAAATCACCCTACAAATGAAAAGTCATACCTGCATCTGGTACTTGAAACTAAAATACAGTTGCAAAATTAATGAATTTTACAATGACTCAGGCTATACATTCCAAGTGACCCTTTTGGGAGCCATCTAAAATGCAAGCCATATTAGATTTATGTACAAATCAATCACTTAAGCCATTCCAAAACATATATTAGGTCCTCTTAATATGGAGAGATTAACTATCACTCATAAGCATGAACCCACTTAACGTGGTGCTCTCCGAACCAGAGATTATGATAAGGTCCATTTTTTGTATCTTCATTGTGTGAGAGGAACTAGCGTTCATCTAAAGTACAATGAAGACAACCACTGCGAGAGGAGCACAAACTCACTCACAACCACAGCAGGTGACCTAATACCAAACAGTGGAACTACATCTACCTGTAACCATGATTCCACTACTCCCCCAAGAACTGCTCCAACCACAAGACCTCCAACAGTTATTAAAGCTGCCTTTCCTGCATACAAGAAAAACACCAAGAAACAATTAGTTACAATCACTTCATCTTTAACATTTGTCACATCATAACAGCCATGTACATTTATAAGAAGCAGGCAGTCCAAAAAAATGTAACTATGCTTCAGTTATAAGTTCAGCCAAAAAAAAGAAAAGTGACAAATTTCTTCCACAACATGTCCCCACAGCCAAGTGATTCCCTCAATGTCATGGGCAGTTGGAAGGATCATGGAGAGTCAATAAGGAAAAGATGGAAGAAATTAGCACATATTTGAATGTGTGTGCATGCAAATTTATTAATTTGGCAGGAAGTTGCATCATGTTGAAGTATCTAAAAAAAATTTAAAAAGTATAGCACATAGCTGTAATTCTCACCTAGTTTAACATTTTTCTTTCGCAAAAAGTAAAGTGAAGCTCCAAACCCAGTAGCTAAAATCAGACCAGGTACATCAGCCCCACCACTAGAAAACTGCCCTCCTGAAGAGTATTGTACTCCATTGACAAGATTCCAAGCCATTAGCACTCCATATACCCCAGTTTGTATACCTAGATCATTGGTAGATGGAGCTTCAACACTGACAGGTGCATTCTTCAGCAAACTCTTCAGCCACTCTGGCATTCCACCAATACCAGAGTTACCTAAAAGTTTTACATCGGCAAACCGAATGCTATTATCTACAACTTTTCCTGCTCTGCGCTGCATCAAGCTTTTCATAAGCAGTGTATCATATGCAGCCTCTACCTGCAACAAACACGCAAAAGATGTCTTTATATACTCTTACAATAGTAAGCTTCAAATTACATGCTTCACTACAATTTTTCAAACAAGTGCATGGTTTACTAGATTCACTGAAGGTAACAATGAATATTCGTCCCCTTGACCTCCATGTGCCTAAGTCATAGAAATGCTCAATATCTTAAATTGATTCAAAACGATTGGGATTTTTTTCTTTATTAAAAGAAAAAGATAAAAATATGCTTATATATATTTGACAACTGTCACTGAACTAAACAATGTACAAAAACATTTACTTTCCATTCGCAATTTCATGGTGATCTATTCCTTTGAGTTTATAATAAACTTGCCCAGTATAAGTTTTTCTCTTAAACTAATTATTATTAGCAGATTTTGCAAGTTATAGATTCAATGGCTGCAGAAAAAATTCAGTTGCAGCCAAATGAACTTCAGGTAATTTAGGACTTTTATTGAAAGCATGTCTGTCTCAAGTAGCATACAACCAACATAGACTCAACAAAAAGCTATAGAAGTACAGGGTTTCTTCCAAGTGTGAGAGTATTGCAGGTATTGAGGAATCAAATAACCCATTTGAAATCTCTTCTGCTCTCCTAAAAGTTTATGCAAGGGGCCTATTGAATACTAAAGAAATCCTTTGCAATTCTGAACAGCCATAAAAAAACATGGAAAAAATCAAGGGAAGTAGAATCTTGATGTCATTTGTGCCACAAGGAATACATAGGTAGCTACAAAAGGGTTTACATTCATTTCTTGTGCATATGTGGATACCATGCTAAAAAAATACCCCTTTTGCTAAGAAGGTCAGAGTCTAGGTAGTAGTTCATGGTGTTGGAGGCGAGAAATAAGGGAATACCGATATAGACTATACAATCCAACATATCCATGCCTACCCAAACCATAGATGGTGATACTCAAGGAGAAGCGAGAATCAAGGAAAGAAGGTTCTACTCTAATGAAATAACTTGCACAAAAGAAGAATATAATGAGAAATATGCTGAAATTACTTTGAAAACGCTTGAAAATAATAAGCCACTTTAAGGGTGCAAACCTCCAAACACCTTCAATAAGAACAAAATTCACAATTTGATTCCAATAAACTAACCACTTCTTCCTATGTAAGATAAGGGTGTGGCAGGCTGCCTCTTCACACAAGCATGGTCCTCAATGCTGATAAATTGTGGGTGCTTTTACACAAAATCTCCATCTTCTCATGTGGCATCTTCAGAAACAATACTCCCACTTAATGTAGAACTTCTGTGACTGTGCTGACCTCAACTTCTTTGTGCATAACTAGAGAATTAACTTAGGATCAAAATGATTTGTCCCTCTTCAACTCGAGAAACATTCTCCATGCAAGATCTATTGACCAATAATCTTCTTTAAACACAAGACACTAAAAATTCGTCATTTTTAGCTTGTGGAGGCAACTCCAGCTTGTATTGTATAGTGCCTACTGCAAAACCTAATAATGATCATAATATTTAGAAGAGAAACTGTTCTTCTTTTTGTTCTTTTAGCAGCATTTGCTTATATGGTGTTGCAACTTCAATAAACACAATCACCCACTTCAAAATTCCTTTCACTACAAAGTTGGTCAACCTGTTGTTTCATTCAATTTTATGTCATCACCAAATTCTCTTTAAAACAGTAAGTAATTGTTGTTGACAATTCCTGTTATTTTTCATATAGCCCAGTCATTTTTAAGCACTATTGAAGGAACTGTTAAATCACCTTTATACTAGTTCTGGCCAAGCCCCCCATTTATAACTGTTTACCTAAAATAAAACAATGTAGATACACCTTCCAGCACTCATTGAATATCTCAATTTGCTCTCAATTTGCCCGTTTGGCTTGAGATAGTCTGAAGAACTATGAACTATATTTTCCCAAGCAAGAGAGTAAATCTGTACAAAATATAGTAGTAAATATAGGATCATGATCACTTATGCCAACCTTTGGGGTACCATGTAACTTCTATATTTTGCTGTACAGGTTTCGAACACTATATTAGATGTAAATGGATGGGACAGTGCAGATCAATGAGCATATTTGATAAGTATATCTATTACTACAATGGCAGCACTCTACCTTCAAACTTAGTAAGGCCTGTGATAAGATCCATAGAGATCTCTTCATACTACTAGCTAGAAATAACCCAAGGTTGTAAAAGACCATGTGTCCTAGTTGCCTACCATTTCTTTTTTGACATGAAAATCATTCAGCCACATATTTTATACATCACTTTTAAGCCCTTCCAAAAGAAATCCTCCTTGATTCATTGATATGTCATCAAAACTCATAAATAGTTTTGAATATTTTTACCCTTCAACTAATGACTTCCAAAAGAAATGGGCATATTTCTTGCATGAGAACTGCTTCTACACCATTCCTGAAAGAATCACACTCAACAATAAAAGTTTTCGTGAAATCAAGAGTAGCTAGATCTAGTGTGGTACAAATTCCCTCCTTCAATCTTCAAATTCATTGACGGCAAACAACTACACATTATCTACTCAATCTAATTGCTTGTGCCCCTTGACAACCTGCAAACAACAAGGAACAACATTCTCCTTCTAATCCTACCAATCCTCTCTAAATACTAATACTCCTTTATTTCAAAGAAATATATAATGCCCCAAACTAAACTTGGCACCCATCATTCCCATGGGCCTTCAGAATTTTGCATTAAGGGAATGGACTTTGAATATTTCAGTTCAAACTGTCATTAGTCTAAAGTTGGTTCTGCAGGAGGGGGAAGAAATTCAATTTGCTTGAACCAGGAAAATGAAAAAGAATCATCCAAAGGTGGCTATTATTTACCACTACACAATTTAAAGCATGAATTCAACCTAAATTAGATGCAAACTTGTCTTATCCCTAACCGAATATTTTCTGAAAACCCTTATTGAAACCTCAGAAATATTTAAACAAATATATATTGCAATGTATTTCATATTTCACCAGCAAAAAACCCAATAAACAATCGGATAAAAGAAGTCTTAAAATGTTATTGCCATAAATCTCCAGTAGAAATACATTTTCTTAAATAACATTTCATTGAAGTTCTTCAAAACCAAATCCAATCGTAGATATAGTAACTACAACAAGATTAGATAAAATATAAGATGAACCTGGAATACAATGTGAAACACCTGAACAATGTCTCCAACCCACAATGGGTTTTTGTCCACTGTCCAAGCTTGAGAATTTCCATCCTCACCTACTGAACGCTGAAGCTTTCAAAAATAACCTAAGTTGCTGATTCGAGTTCGGGGACAGATTCGGGTTCGGGGTTTGGGTTCGTGGGTTCGAGTAAAAAAAAAAATTCCCGTTTGGGTTGGTGGGTGGGTTCGTGAGTATATAAACACAAAACAAAAGAGAAACATGCATAGTTGTAAAACTAACTTACTAAGTCATTTCATAGTATGAATATATCAATGTGACTTGATCATTGATCAATGCCAGATGTCAAAGATAAACATTAAATACTCACTCATTAATCTATGTTAATGTTGTAGAGAAAATCATACATTGAATTACTAAAATGCAAAAAAAAATTTAAAAACATAGACTAGTTTATCAAATTAACTGATAATAACGCTCGAAACATAATGATAAATGACAAATGTTTGATAGTTTCTCAATGATCATAGACTCATAGTAGCAAAAATGCAAATGTCCTTCAAGAGTCAAATGGGTCATCAAAAAATGAGGGATCAATGGCTTCATCCTCAATGATATCAACATCCTCATCATTGGAACATAATATATATTTAAAAAATGATATTTTAACGTTATTAGGACCACTTTTATGGCCCAACGCACAACGGGTCTGCCCGGATTTGCCCGGGTCTGCGATGGGTCCGGGCAAGGTCCCTGATTAGAACTTTGGGTTCTCCTAGGTTTGTGCAAGCGCGAACCTGGACGGACCCACAGTCTCAATTAGGGACCTTGCTCGAACCTAGGCTCGAATCCGAACCCAAACAAATCCAGATCCAGACCCAAGCTCCAAGGTCCGAACCCAATAACATAGAAAATAACTATCCAAAAGATAAAATGAAAATCCAAATCACAAACCAAGTATGCTGAAATGAGCTCCTCCTTTTAAACACAAACATGTGACTCTTCACATTTCCCTTTCTATTTCTTTATTTCCTCTTTTTAAATAATACTTTTCTCCCAATTAAGGAAATAAAGTGTCCATAGATAATAAAGTGACATTAACAATATGAGTTTAGATTATAAAGTCAAAATATAATAAATCAGTTAAATCTTAAAGCATTAAAATCTCTAATGAAATATACTTGGATATGCATGTGCAATAGCTCGTTGGAAAGGTCCTGACAAGAAGCTCCTAGTCCAACCCTGAAATGCCATAATGCTAAGCCAACTGACTTACTAAAATACTAAGTGTCTAGAAACCCCACTAAAACAACTCTAATTAGTACACGACTAAAATTGCCTAGACCAAAAACTGCTCTGATCGTATAGAAAACTTGGCTCGCCCATGGGACCAAGGCAAAATGGGCTAATGGCGCAACAAAACTCACTGGTTAGGAAGGGGACATGACAACCCTCCCTTCCCAAAGATTGCTTGCCCCCGAAGAATTCTGTGTTTATAAGCTGGAACCAAATGCCTGAATCCAAATCTTCCTCAAAGTTGATACTTTGTCCAACCGTTGCGCTACACTGGTGTAAACATCTCTAGCCCTACAGTCATAAAACAACTCAACATGAACCCTAACATCAATAAACTAGATATCTAACATCTTGTGTATACTCAATAGGACAACCTACCATGTATTGCTATCATAAATGAAAATGTTGCTACCAAAATGAGTACCTTACTCCAACTGTAAATACACACCTCTAATATTGTGAGGTGGCGAGAGCTCAATAATATACCAATCTTCATCAAGAATGTGAGGCAACAAATGACTCCTCTCGACACCTTGATCCATAACCATCCATGAGAGTGTTCCACCAGGATCCCACGTGCAAACCCATGCGATGTCCCTAGTATCACAATCTAGCTCGTGTAATACTTGCTCCAAAGGAGATAATAATTCCTACCCAATTGACACAACTACTAAGCCACCATGCTAGAAATGAAAGGGCAATCTAATAGTATGCATCACGAGAGTGAACATCTTAGTAGAGAGAAACACAGAAAGCCAACTTGTCATACTTCCATCAACTATGCAAGCACATATGCCATACCCACTATCAAATCTCGCGCACATGAACAATTCATAAAAATCAAAATAGGCCCAAATCGGACTCCAATTGCTCAAATCTGACCTCTTCACCGTGCCAAAAGTGGTGAAGCCCATCATTGGAACCCACACAAGCTATACTGCTAATTCTGCCAATACTTGGGTCCCAAAACAAACTACTCTCACATCCATCAGCCATAAGGAGATACAAACCACTGAAGGAATCCACAACCTCACAACTATATCCAACCTCTACAAGACCCCTATAGATGTGATGACTTTGCAAGTAACCCAACTGGTGGAAACTGACATCATAAGTACCTTGTAACTCTGTATTTGCATGAGATCTTTGTGAATCGTCTCAAGTACACATCACTGTAATGGAAATCTAATTGGTACCTCTATAAATGATCTCCCATAATCACCTGATTCAAATACCCTCTAATCCCATCATGTGGAGATGGTAGACCACCATCCCACAAAGGATGGTACTAACTCTGAGGCAATCCACACTTGTGCCTCGTCAAATCCTCCACGTGTAGATCAAACAAAAAGTGATGAGCACTCCTCACTCCTCACTATATAGTCACAATGCATAACCTCAACCTCAGTCAATGACTCATCATACGGTACTCTGTGCCCATTGAATGCGGATGAAACATGTCCATGTTGATCAACCCTCTTGCTCTCATCATTGTCAACCTCCTCAACTCCTAAATCTGAATGTTGAGCCACGGTAGAACGTACCAAATTTAATTCTTGATTAAGCTCAACAATCTCAATTTCTGCCTCATTAAATGCGCTATGGCAGCCTATAGGATGTCCTTAGTATTCATGAGCTCACAAGAAAGGATGTCCACTTCTTCCTTCTTCCTTAGTGCCTCGGAATAGATCTTTTTGAGATTGAGAAGATGATCACAATTTGAAAGATGTAGATAGTCTAATTTCATTGTTTTCATCCCCTCCTTAATCACATGCAAATGTGAGAACTCCTCTAAGTCCATTATGTCTTCTCTCTGATTGTTCCTTCCAAGAATATTTTTGAACCATCTCGTATATGTTATCAAAATGTGATAGAACGGCAACAATTTTATTTTCAGTCACTTTCATTTGACTCTCCAAATAAGGTGAACTAGTGGGTGTATGAGATAAGTCAAAATACACATGAGGTGGGAGAAAGTGTTTTGTCATATGTATACACATCACCAATGTCATATTTCATACCCAACTGTGTATAGGAATTAGGGACAGCATTAAGTTCATCACAAACAAAATGCATACCATATGTAGAGACCATTAAATATGGATCAAAATCAGCATCAGCACTCACAAAAGACGTTGAGTCCTCATCATTGGGTGATTGGATAGCCTTCTCCAATGCGTTAACATGTCCATAAAGAATACTAGTATAGGCAACCCCACTAGGAACCTCTACTTCATACTACCAATCAAGAGACTTGTATAGTATTTAACATCTTCTTCGTGATCATGAGAAGGGTGCAAATCAGTGGTAGTTGGCTGCTCTTCTTTTTCAAGACCACCTGTAGGCTGATTATTGTCCGCTGAAAACTCCTCATGCAAATTTCTGTACCTATCATTTGCAAGAAGATCCTAGGCCAATTCCTAGTACTACTTCTTTGCCACGTCATTCTGGTTTTGCAGCTTTGGATGAAAGTGATTCCACATAATCCATGAAGGGTATATCTTTATGAATTTGCGAAAGAAGTTTGTTATACTCATCATACATGTCAAGTACCTCTGTTCTTACAACAAATTGTGAATTTCGGACTAATTGTTGTTTATATAACAAGATATTTTCTAACTTTTTCCAAGCCACATATTTGCCCCATGACAACACGCTCTTTCTTTCAAGGAATCTGTTAAATAATTTTCTGATCCGACTCTAACTAATTTTCACAAGTTAAAGCTTGACTTCAAAATTGAAAGTCCCCTTCTAATCTTAACCCAAATTTGCATCACAAATTTCATAAATTAGGGCACTGTTATTTTGTCAAACAGAATGCTTGCAGGCTGTTACAGCTTTCATAAATGCAGGTTTGCAAATTTCAGTTTGCAAAGAATAATACAAATTTATGTGAGCAGGGTATGAAAATTTCTGACCTTTTTCCAGCCCAAAACTAGAATTGAAAGTAAGAAAAGCTACAATCTGTATAGGAGTCTATAGAAGCTCCACACACCAATGAACAGCAGAAAATATATTCATTCACAGAAGAAATACAGACTTACTCATAAGAATGAAATAGTAATAGAATAGCCTGGCAATGTTGGAACGCTGGAAATGAAACAGAAATCATTGTAATATCCCTTATAGGCTTGCCCTGCAATTCCTGTTCAAAATTTGTATCCTCCACTTCGACAGGAATGAAGCCTTCCTTTCCTTCCACCAATTTCCAATGCATAAAGACAACCAGATTTTGACTTCGTTAACAATTCAGTTACGCCCATTTGAAAGTGGTGATGCTTGCACAGACCTTCACACCCAATTTTAATGATTACGTACTTGGCATTTGATTATGTCAAGTGATGAAACATTTTGTGTAACTGCTATATGTCGTTCTACTCCATTGTGGCTTCTATGAAAATCTTTTATTTATTCATATGAAAAACAAGTTGCAGTTCAGAAAATCACTGGTTAAGACTCATTCTGATAATGAAATAAATCTAATGGAAGAAGCTATAACAACACCCTCTTCACAACTATTTCTAAATTTATTTCTAGATGCAACATCCAGGAACTCAGATACCCAACCAACACCAATAACTAATTCAAAGTTGAGACTGGAACTGCTTGAATTGCACAGGAATTCCCACAATTGTGAACATGAAGGTTTGGCGGCAGATAGTGATCTCCAAGATTCAACACACACTTCCTTAAGTCTTTCTTATCACCTTACTCTTGCAAAACTATTGTTTATATCTGACCCGATACCTGCTGGCAGTGATGTTCCTGTCACAGGTGCCTTCAAAGTTTCTTCAACAGTCAGCACACCACCAATTTCCTCTAATGAATATTTACGGCACAAGGAAGCCACGACAATAATGATATTAATCAATGTTTCACTCTCAAGCTATAGTCAAATAGCAACATATATCAATGATTAATGGCACCACAATTTTAACAACACGCCTTTGCTCAAGCCAAATTTTTCCAAACTAAGGCATAAATCGTCTTCATATAATCATCAGGCTTGCCAGGAATCCTTTAAATGATCATTTTTATAATGTCCCAATACAAATATTAATTTTTAAAACTTTGCTACAATAATAAGCTCTGATTGCTAGAAGTGAGGGCGTGCAGGTTTCTTATGTTTCAATCTATAAACACATTTACTAAAGATTAACATTTGTCAACCACCCCGAACAGCTCCATGCGCGGCTTTACAAAGACGTTGTTCTATGAATCACAAAGCAAAAACAACCTTATAAGTCCCTGCGGATACAACATGTATAAATTAAAAGCAACAAAGCGGCAATGCAAGAATGCCCAAAATGCTCTTTTACGATGCCAATACCAAAACAGATTATGTTGGCTTCCCATTATAGTCGAGCATTCAAAAAGAAATGATGACGGCAATCTTTAATAATTGCAAATGATTGTCTGGAGAATATCCACACCATCGTCAATGACAAATTAACAATATCATAGACAACATTATTGTTCGTAGAATATCAAACCATAAAGCCCGTGAACTATTATTAGTTACCATGGCAACTATAGTCTTGGCAAAAGTTAACGCCCAACACATAATCCTTCCATCCAAACCATAGCCTTTCGATAATATTTCCCAAAGTGTCTTGACCAGAAAATATTCGAAGGAAATAGCATATATTAAGTTCTTTGTGCAAAATAAAGTTGGCCCCACAAATTAAGAAACACCCAGACTATGGTCTTGTAAAATATTATTCCTCCATATTCAAGTCTAGCATTTCATCCTTACATAAAGCCCGATGATAAATTTTATACTCACACAAAAGTTCCTGAAATTAGGAAACCACATGATCACCAAATATGAACAGCTCTTCAGAAACATTAAAAGTTACAGCATTATATTCATTGTATCAAACATTGCTTATAACATTGGGCGCCTAGCATCCAAGTCACGGTAGCTCCAATCTCATATGGCGACGTGCACGATATTCATTCAAATTCAAGCCCACAAATATATGATGCCTGATATTATAATTTTTTCAATGGAGCTGCTATGATTTTTCCTCCAAATATCCATCAATCCAACTTTTGATTTATGGCAAGTGTAATATTTCCTCGAAAATATACTTTTGTTAATTGTCTCTGAAAAAAACCTCTGACCATACCCAACACAATGGCAGGTTTGATGCTCTAATACCACAGTATTATCCCTAACTGGATATTTTCTCAAAACTTTTAATGGAAACTCAGAGATTTTTAAACAAATATATATTGCAATGTATTTCAGATTTCACTAGCGAAAACCCCAATAAACAGCCAGTTAAAAGAACTGTTAAAATGTTATTGCCATAAATCTCCAGCAAATATACATTTTCATAAATAACAATTCATTTTAGTTCCTCAGAAAGATCAAAACCAAATCCAATCGTAGATACAATAACTACAGCAAGATTGGATAACAAAAAAGATAAACCTGAAATACAGTGTGAAACAACTGCATGATGTCTTCAACTGACAATGGGCTTCCGTACATTGTTGAAACTTGAGGGTTTTCGTCCTCTCACCTGCTGAAAGTTGAAGCTTTCAAAAATAACTCTTCAAGAGATAAAATGAAAATCCAAATCACAAAACCAAGTACGTTAAAATGAGCTCCTCCTTTTAAACACAAACAGGTGACTCTTTGCATTCCCCCTTCTGTTTTTCTATTTCCTTTTTTAAAATAATACTTTTCCCCCAATTAAGGAAATAAAGTGTCAATAGATAATAAAGTGACATTAACAAATTGAGCTTAAATTATAGTCACTTTATAATAAATTAGTTAAATCTTCAAGCACTAAAATCTCTAATCAAATGGACTCAGATATGCATGTGTGATAGCTCGTCAAAAAGGTCTTGACAAAACGCTCCTAGTCCAACCCTGAAATGCCAAGAATGATGAGCCTGTTGACTTAATAAAAATAGTAAATGTCTGGAAACCCCACTGAAACAACTCCGATTAGCCTACAACTGCAATCGCCTAACCCAAAAACTGCTCTAATCATATAGAAAACCTGGTTTGCCCATGGGACCAAGGCAAAATGGATTAATGGCGCAACAAAACTCACTAGCTAGAATTGGGACATGACAAGACATACATATATTTACATTGTCAGTCGCCACTAATGAATGTATTGCAGTGTAATATCTCCTATGGATATTTGCTCCAGATTTTACCAAATGTTCCACAGAAATTTAAACAAACAATTTGCACAAAAACTGATTTCCGATCATTCAACAGATTATACTAAAAATCAGATAGTGTCAAACTGACATAGAGATCTGAAATTAAATATGAATATTGCCATAAAAAATAGATAAATCATTACAACCTTCAGCAAATAGCAACAGAATTATTTTCCAATCATGGCTACTGAGCTTACAAAAAGATTGGATGCACATAAAAACTTCCCAATCAAAGATACAAGACCTGTAGAAGGATTTGTATTCCACACACCATCAGCAGCTATATCTATTATCTTCAGCAAACACCAGCCAAAGTGAATCTTTCACAATGGCAGCTAGCCTTCTTCAAAGAGGGATTTTGTCCTCAAGAAGGTTGAGATGGACAAAGTCCTAATCTCTAGAACTCATGGGGTTACAATCAATGAAATGAATAAACTCAACATGATCTCCCAACAATCCTCTCATACTCTTTTTTAAATGTCTGTTGGCCTTCCATTTCCTTTTTCCTTTTCAATTCCATTTCTTTTATTTCCACTTTTGAAATAAAAGTGACTTTATTAAATTTCTCACTTTATTAAGTCACTTCAGTAATTATATAATATTATCCATATGATGTACCTTTTTCTCAAGGAATAATATTAAATTATTGCACTAATGGCTTATTAAATATCTAAACATGTTATTATTTGATTATATCAATATATTAAGCCAAAAGGGGGCATTGCATGCATTGAAGCCAGATCCAACTGCATTGCATCTGGAGTTCTCATATTTATAGAGATAAATGGTTCCACTACCATTAAGGCTCTACTCATACAGTGAGTAAGGCAAGTTCACAAACAAATTTTTGCAACAAACATTTGCAACCATACATTCTCTCCAACCCGTTAGGCAACTTAATTAAAATCACATCTAAACATGACAATTGATGTCTTGCATTCAACAATCTTTCCCAGCAAGGCTTTTGAAAAGAACTAGTGTTGTTTGAAGAATATATGTAAATAGAACTCACGGTAAACTTGCATGCAACAACCAAATCACTACTTAACATTCAAAGCTAATTATCAATGTCACTATCTTATTCAATCACACCCCAAAACAATAGATAACAAATATGCATAAATATAAGTGCAGAACCTGCATCATAGCCACCTTCCAAGATGTCTCTTTGGCGATGCCTGTGATTCTCCTACACTAGACATGTCGACCAACTTTCTCACCAGAACTCCTGCAGATTTCTGCAACTGTGGCCTGAACACTTCACTCTCACTTCTGATAAATCAATGTCCAAGGAAAAATAATGTGTCCACTGGTTCCAAGCGTACGAATATTAATCAAATGCCTTCACACGATGCTTAAACCAGGTATTAATCTCCAATTTGAATTTTCAGCACACCCGTATAGTGACAGTAAGCCGTCTTGGCTTCCCAAACCAACTTTTTATTGTCAGTCTGTCACAATGACAACTTCCAGGATACATGACTCGCCTACTTCCTTCACCCACTCACCATCAGCGAATCGTTCACCATATATGTCAAACTGTATTTAACTGAACTAATAGATGCGAAACTCGTTGTTCCTCCTTCAGCAACTTTGTTCTCAGCACCAGGTAAGCTTCTTGAACTTACTCCAACTTGCCTGTTCGGGTTTGCATCCCAACGGCCTTGCCCAAGGTTTTAGTCTTATACAGTTTGCTCTGATAGTTTGATGTTCACAGGAGAAAGAGAAAACAAAATTTACCAATAAATCCCCATCCCCCTCTGATGCCTGTCTAATAGTCTTCGTTCAAAGTGATACCAGGAGCGTTACCACCTAGCAGAAGGCATACAACTGTAACGAGCATTACTAATGTAACTACTCAACCACGGTATCTTGCATAGGACAATTGAATTCTATTATTAGACCCACAACAGAGATGCTTGATGTTAAACTGTAAAGTTGAAGTGGGTGGTGTGTCTCACTTTGAGTGCCAAGTTGGCAAAGGTGGCCCCAACATTATAGATAAAATACTTACCAAGGTATCTTACAAGGAGCTCCCCAAATATCAGATTTAGTTCTTAAATTTTAGTCAATTATTTGCATGTCCAAGGAGAGAGACTTCTAATGCAACCACCTACATGCCTAACTTATTACCTTAGCCTATCGGGATGCATTAAAATAAAAAAGGTTTTGTGATGACAACAAAGGCTACTCTATGGGAAGGGACATGACATGGGACATGCATGAGCTTTCATCAAAGGCTACTCTATGGGAAGGGACATGACATGGGGCCCTATATTAATGATTTAATGGGACATGACACGAGACCTGCATGAGCTTTAACCTCTGAGATGTTGCGAAAGGTATATTAACACCCTAGCTCTCCTTTTTTTGGTAGCCATGATCAAGATTATCAAGCAATCATCAAGTTCAAGCACTCAAGTCCAAGATTTCAAGGCATTCAAGCATTCAAGATCTAGACTTCTTCTCAAGCATTCAAGATGTTCTTCTCCATGGAGCAAACTTCTTTCCCTCATTGAAGTCAAGTAAAAGACTTTCTATCAAACAAAGGAGATGCATGCACATCCTCATTCATCCAAGTGTTCTTCCTTCTTCTCAATCATACATTGTGGCAAACTACAACATCCATCATATAAAGTTTTGTCTTTCATGATTTCTTCTTGAGTTTTCATGTTAAGTCAACGCTATCGAACAACATATTTGATCACATCCAAAGGACCATTTGTATTATCAAGGTATGATATATTTTATTTTTTAGATCTACCCTTTGTTCTATGATTGTGTGCTTAATTTCAATTGAATGTTGCAGGCAAGGGTTTGACTAAGGCAAACCCCTCTATCCAACCTTCTTGTTTTTTGTGTGCAGGTATAAGTGTCATGACTAGCAGGACTTGATTTGGCAAGTACAAGATTTGTCAGGAGGTCTCCAACTAAAATCAAGTAAAATCCCTAGGAACGAAACGCCCCAAGCTTCTTGTTACAAGAGCAAAACACCCAAGACATTTTGTACCTTGCAAATCTACTTCAAATTTAGTTTACTAGTCAATAAAAGTCTCAAGTCTCTATTTCGGGTCACCATAGCTTCTTGTTTTTTTTTTGTCCATTGATCTTTTCCAAAACCATCACTATTTTCTTATCTAGCCTCCCATATTGCATGATATCATTTTCCTCTAAATCATCTCAACCAATTCATTATTGTGAAAAATCATTGACTCATTCAGCACTTAGGTCCTACTTGAACCTATTGGGTCATCTTCCTTCAAATTGTGCATTAGGGAAAAGAGCAATCTACGTTGCTTACATTTTCTTACTGTATAGAAGATTGAATTTATCTTGAATTTCTCTACTGTAATTACTTTGAACTTGCAACTAGGGAATGTGCTTTCATGATAATGGATTTGTAAGAATTATGAATTTAATACAATGCTCATTGATAACTCATAACATATTTCTGAAAAATAAAGCATATCTTGAGATTCTTTGGAACTGCAACAAATCTGTTTGAATCGAAGGTTTTCATCCTTACAAAATCTTATTAGTTCACTGTGGAAGGTTTTTGTCCCCCTTGGCTGATCAAGATTTGGGTTTCCGTTCAAAACTTGATATGATAAATAAAGGGTTTTATCCTTAAATCTCTTGATAAACATCACAAAAGTTCATTCTCCTTATTTGCAAATCACTTTCTAAAATTCAAGATTGATTGCTTGATAGACTAATAGATTAAATGTTTGTGATATTGCTATCTAGATTCAACTGTGCAATTTTCTGAGTCAAGCTCACTGACCAATGTTTCATGAGTAGTGGTTCAAACGAACCCATCTCTCATGAGAATGAATGGAACACTTAGCACCCATTGCATCTAGGTAATGCTCACATAGGTGAAGTAAGGAGACTTCCCAAGAGTTCACCCCAATGCAATGAGTGCTAAGTGTCCATTCATTCTTGTGAGAGATGGGTTCATGCGAACCACTGCTCATGAAAGATGGGTCAATGAGTTTGACTCAAAAACCTACATAGTTGAATCCTGATAACAATATCACAATTTGGCTTGTTGTAGAATATATCTTGTACTTATCAGATTAATAGTTTGTCTGCCTTATGGATTGAATGATAGATGGATGAATTGGTGTTTGCTACTTGAACTGATTTTCCCTTTATATCCATTTCTTTAAGGAGTTACCACCCTTCACAAAAAATGAGTCGAAACCCTTTAACACTACTTTTTGTAAATAATTTATTTCCAGATTGATTGGCTCATTGGATGGCTGATTGCTTTCTTCCTTTCATAGTTTTAGTCCTCAATGATCATAGTTCACAATTTCATGCCTTTTGACCATTCATTAAATTTAATTGAAGTTTCAAGTGTATACTTCATAATATATCATATTATATTTATTTTTTATTTTTAGTAAATCCATTTCAAAAAGGGAGCATTACAACATGATGAAAAAGCCTATTTGAAGACTGCAATCAAGGGAAAGGCTAAAACTATAATTGCAGAGTTGAGGACTAGTTCTCATCATTTTAGATGTGAGACAGGCAGGTGGACAGTTCTTGAGGCAGTTTGGGAAGAGAAACTTGCATTTTTCTGCAGAAAAGGGGTGGTTGAAACTAAATGGCACTTCATAAATGTGGAAGAACATTATAGTTGAAAAACTCGGTCTTGGCAATGACTGCTGCTGGCCCAAAAGTTTTTAAAAATCGGGACTTGCCAACAAACTCAAGAAAAATCGGCAATAACTCCGCAAATTTATTGAACATTTGAAAATATCAATATGTTTCTTGAAATATTCTTAAAAAACTAAAAACACATATAGTGAAATTTCTCTCTAGTAGAAGTTTGGTATTTTTGTTGTGTTTAACAAAGTCCAAATCAAATTGTGGGAAAGAGTATTTGACCAGTAACGCTTATTGATTTACTCAGTCAGTCAGATTATATCCACATGAAAACTGAAGTATTTGTTAAAGAGTAAATATTTATCAAGGAAAACTAATATTACATAATTTTGAAATAGAACCAATTGTGTAAAAATCATTTCAATTGTTTTGTATTATTTAATCCCAAAATAGTTAATTCTAATTTTCTAATAACTATATAATTGAATGTACAGTAAATAATTTGTTAATTATTTTAATTATTGAAACAAAATCATGCAATTCATTTAAGTATTGAATAAAATAGTAAGTGAAATTTTACATCACAGTTATATATATAATTTTATAAATATATAGCATTTAACAGTTTTTTTAAATCAAAATTTAAAGAGAATATAGAAAAGAAATATCAAGAAAATTGACATAGATATCTTAATATAAACTAAAATGTAGGAGATACTGATCTTAATACTTTAGAACAAGTAAAATAATTCCATATTATTGGAACTGCTTTATTCCATAATGCAAATCCCATTTAAATTTTCATTAATTTAAATCCCTCCAATCCTCATATTCAGTGTCTTTCAATTGAATCTTGCAAGGAACGAACGATTTCAGCTGTGAACTAGAATGAAAATATAAAATGGCTATTGAGCATGCCGACAGGACACCATGCATATGTCCCTTCCCTAGCCCAATGTATTGAACAAAACATGTGAAAATCTTTTTAGATAAACTGTGTTTCAACTTTCAATATTGGATATTCAATGGACCATTATTTTCAAAGACAAATTTTTATAGATTTTAGGGCAAGAACTTGCACGATTTCACAAATTGTCAACAAAAATAGTGTCACGCGTTTTTAATAATCTTGTGGTCGAGTTATACTGCAAGTAACTGGGCTGGCCATCTATCATGAGAGTACTCCTAAGGCCTATAAATACTAGCAGAGTCTTGCAAGTTGCAACTATGCAGTGATTCAAAAACATTTTGCCAGTGAGTTGTCTGAATGAGCTATTTGAGGAGGCAAGGCTTCAAAAACGGCAGGTTTCTTGATCAAGATTCATCATAATCGAAGAGTCAACACCAAAAGAAACTTGCAAACGTGTTAAAATTGTGCCTTTAGGTCTATTAGACTGCTTGATATCGTGGACATCATTAAAATTCAATCATTCGTTCATTTATTATGCTGAACTATTAATGAGAACATTTATTGACTCCAGAGATTCCCGATAAGAATATGTGACCATAGTAAAAAAAAAGTCATAAGAAAATTCTGAAAAGCCTATTTGATCAGCAGGAACAAAATCCAATGAGTATGAGGTCTTGACCATTATAACTTAAGGAAAAACTGGTGATGCATGGGAGATCACCAGGAATTTTCCAGCCATCCTTGTACCGAAATGTCTCTAGGCTCTACCAAATATCCCATGTACGCCCAGAAACAGCACTCAGACATCCCTGGGAACATCCCAAGCTGTCACTGGACAGATTCAAGAGTTTTATAAAAGCTTGAAATTATAACGCAAGCCATCCTGGGTGGTGGTCAAAACTAATATTCAAATTATCATTATTATTTTTACCAGTTTATAACTTAAGCACAGTTTGGGATATCCACGTGAAAATAAGATATAGATAAATAAATAAAATAAAAATAATAATATAATAAAATAATATCAGTAATGATATAGTTATAATCATATTATACTATTGCATAATATATTAATATTAAACAGGGAAGAGGCTAGCAACCCAAGCTTCAGAGCCTCTGAGATGATACTTTTAACTGCTCCATGAAGAACATCAACCCCTGCAAACTCCTGTTTGATACACTTTGCGGCCACTCGCATGAAAATTTTGTACTCTGGAAGAGAGGAAAATTGAAACTACATGCGAATGATACAAACAACTCCAATTACCGCTAACAATTAAACATCTCCAAGCGAACTCTCAGATTCATGTGTCACAGGGGGGTATTCAAATATGAAGATATGAAGAAGAAACAAGGAGAAACTCCCTCAAGAAGCGGACTTTTTGGAGATACAAATGCCCAAAGAAGCGGAGGAAGATGCAGACATGTGGAAGAAACTCGCAATTTTTGGGAGATTCGTTGGCGAAAGGGTCTCGTGAGAGCAAACCAGGAATTGGGTTATAAAAAATTGGTGCAAAGAAGTTGTTATTCAATTTATGCCCAAGAATTTCTTCATTGTGATTTTTCAGAATGAAGAGATCAGAAATTCAATTCTTACGGGACAGACTTGGTTTTTTGGGTTATCCCCTCTGTAAATTCAACCTTGGCAACCGTTTTTTAATCCACTGCCATTGGGTTTTTACCAAAATCCCATTTGGATCCGTCTATGCAATTTGCCTCTTGAATTTTGGGGAGATTCAACGTTGGAACATATTGGCCGATCGTTGGGAACTCGGATGGAAATTGATGAATCAATTGTCAATAATGATTCATACTTATTTGCAAGAATCAAACTTGCGGCAGTACAGAAAATTCCTTCAGTTATCAAACTAGTCTCTAGGGATTCTTGTTGGATGCAATCCATAGAAGTGGAGCAGCAGCCATTGGTGTGTATGAAATGTGGCTTAAAGAATCACGCCACAAACAGTTGCAGGATTTTTGTCAAACCAGCCAAAGTTTGGAGAAGAAAGGTGAATACAACAGTTCCATTAACCGTTTTTGGAAAGGAAGAAAAATCGATGAATAAGCAACCCCCTCCGCAAACCAGCATTGAAGCAAAATCGAAGGACAAAAATTCCCCTCAGCAGAACATGAAGATTAGAACAATGGGAGAATGCTCATCAGCCAGGCGTGATTCTGTAAGGGGAGGACAATTGGAGATCTTCCCGTTGGTACAATACAGATCAGATTCAGATGTTGATTATGACAGATGTTCAGTAGAAGATTTCATGAATGACAAATTGGATAATATTGAACCTAGGTGTATTAGTCAATCGGCAAATGTTCTGTTGGGAAAAGCCAAAGGTGGCAAAGGGAGAAGATTGAACAAACAGCTAAGGGAGGAGAGAGCCAAGGAGAAGGGCATAGTCAGTGTACTGGATTTCATGAAGAAAGCCAAGGGAGGAGTCTCCTCCCTTGGTGAGCAATGAAGATCTCCTCCTGGAATGTCAGGGTTCTGGCAACCCCTAACAAAAAGCGCTTGTTTTTTTAAGGGTGCTTCAAATACTGGATAGTGACATAGTGCTTATTCAGGAAACAAAACTTAATTTGGATAGAGATCTCAGCTTAATTCATTCGTGCAAATAATGGGAAGGATACTTTCAAGAAGCCAGAGGGGCTTCAGGTGGCATTGGCTTTTTGTGGAAATCTTCTTGTATCAAAATGTCTCAATTGGAAAAACGTGATAATTGGTTGATTGGCAAAGTGGAATGTCTTCAGGCAAACATCTCTTTTGTAATTTTCAACATTTATGGTCCCATAAGTACCGAAGACAAAGTTGTTGTGTAGAAAGAGCTTTCCTTAAAAATTGTTGGGCTAGGTTCTTGCAACTTCATTTTGGCTAGTGATTTCAACGCAACGCTGGCTTTAGAAGAAAAGGCTGGAAGGAATAAGAAATTTTCAAAGACTATGGATGACTTCAGGGAATTTGTAAATGACAATAAGCTGATTGATGTGGTGACTTCAAATGGATTTTTCACTTGGTTGAATCGGAGAGCAAATTTTACCAGAATTTCTGAAGACTGGACAGATTTTTGATTAATTCAGGTTGGTTTGATTCGGATTTCAAGGTTGGTTCGCTCATCATTCCTTTGTCTTTATCAAATCACTATCCTATTCAACTTTGTGTATCCTCCTCTTTAATGAAGCCTCAGAGCTGCTTTAGATTTCAAAATATGTGGTGGAGAGATGACTCCTTTCTTCAAAATTTGGCTGATTGGTGGAAATCCAGTGATCATTTCAAGGGAACACCCAACTTTATTATGTTAAATAGGTTGAAGGAGATTAAAAAACGAATTAAGGCATGGAACAAATTCTCATTTAAGAATATTTTTATTGAAAAGCTGAGATTAGAACAGGAGTTAGAAGATTTGAATAATATGGTGCTTGCCTCGGGGATGACTAATGTAGATTTTGAAAAAGAAAAATCTTTAAAGGAGGAGTTGGCAGAGTTACTTCTTAGGGAAGAAATTTATTGGAGAGACAAATCCAGAGAATCCTGGATTCAAGCTGGTGACAGCAATTCAAAGTTCTTTCATGCCTCTGTGAAAGCCAAAAGGGCCCAAAACAGCATCAATCATGTTCAAGATGGTTTAGGAGGGTGGCACAACAATAGGGAATCCATTGAAAATGCAGCTATTTCCCGCTTTCAAAATATTTTGGGCTCTTTTGTTGAGTCCCAATCGTCTTCAGCTTGGTCAATATTATATGTTATTTCTAATATTATAACAGCAGAGGACAATGCGATGCTTATGAAGCCATTCTCTCTCCAAGAAGTCAAGAAGGCAGTTTTTGACAATCCCGCATTTAAGGCAGCAGGCTTGGATGGCTTTCCAGCTGAGTTTTTCCAGAGGTGTTGGTCGTTCGTGGGTGATGAAATCCTTAAGGTGGTGGAATCCTTTCGGGCAAGGGGTCAATTTGTGAAAGAATTAAATAATACAGTCATTGCTCTCATTCCAAGAAAAAGTGATCCTATCTCCACGACTGATTTCAGACCGATTGCTCTTTGTAACACCTTGTATAAAATTGTTGCAAAGGCAATGGTTAATAGACTAAAACCTATTTTTGGTAGAATCATTTCAGAGAACAACATGGATTTGTCCCGGGCAGAGAGATCTCAAAGAGCATCATTTTGGCAAGGGAAACAATTCACAGCATGAATAGCAAAAGGTTGCCGGGTATGATTATCAAGCTAGACGTCAGCAAAGCATATGACAGAGTTCGCTGGCCTTTTCTTTTGGAGCTTCTAAAAAGGTTTGGTTTCTGGCCTGAATGGATTAGATGCATTCTTTTCTAAGTATCTACAATTCATTTCTCAATTTGCGTTAATGGGAACATATCTGGTTTCTTCCAAGCTACTAATGGATTAAGGCAAGGAGATCCACTGTCTCCATTTTTATTTGTATTAATGGCGGAATCAATGGGCCGTCTTATTAAAAACAAAAATAGAATTGGTTGTTGAGTGTCTATATCTAATGGTTTAGATCCAGTTACACATTCACAATTTGTGGATGATGCAATTTTATTTGGAGAAGCCTCTATCCAGGAAGCCAAATGCATTAGATCAGTGATGTCTAAATATGAGGAGACAGGACAAGTGATGAATGTTCAGAAATCATGAATTTTCTTCACTGATACTAGCAAAAAATTGAAAGGGGCAATCATCAAGATCCTGAGATTTGAGCAAGGGACCTTCCATTTCAGTATCTAGGTGTACCATTATTTGCAAGAAGCAGGATCAACAAAATGTGGTTAGGGATTGTTGATAAAATTCGTAACAAAATCTCTTCTTGGAAAAATCGGTGGCTGTCACAAGCAGGGAGAATAACCATGATCAAGTCTGTTCTTTCTACTATTCCCATTTACTATTTATTAGTTTATAAAATTTCAAAGAAATATGCCACTTCCATAGAGGGACTATTCAAAAAAAAATTAAGGGAAGGAGCTAATACGGAGAAAAGAATTCATCTAATTAATTTGGACACTGCTTGCTTACCCAAAGAAGATGGAGGTACCAGTCTTCGAAGCATTACTAAGCAAAACACTGCTTTGGGGGCAAAACTGGTCTGGAGAATGTATCAGCATCCGGAAAAACCTTGGTGTAAAGTAATGAATGCCAAATATCTGGATACCAGAGATCTGGATAGAATCTTGACAGTAGCAAATTCTCCTTCAGGATCAGCTTTCTGGAACTTTCTTTGTGAATGTAGATTTGTAGTAACTGAGCATCTTACCTGGCAGATTGCAAATGGTAGAAAAGCTTTATTCTGGTGGGATTCTTGGCATGGGGAAGTCCCCTTGGATTGCCTGCTCCAGGTTAAGGATTGGATTAATAATACGAAAGCAGAAGATGGCAGATGGGTGGCAGATTATATGGAACCTGAAGACTCCTCCACATATGTCAGGTGGAAACCTATGGGTGTATCAAGCTGGCTTAATTACATTCGCCTGAAGGAATTATTATCACACAAAATTGTTTTGAGATCCAATGAGGAGGATCTTTTGATATGGTGCGCAGCAAGGACGGGTGCATTCAAAGTAAATCTGGGATATGAGCTTCTTAGAAGCGGACAAAATAGTTCATATTGGCCCACAAAACTATGCTGGAGTAGATGGACTTTGCCTAAAGCCAGAGCATTTCTATGGGTAGCTTTGCATGGTTGCATTTTAACAGGAGAGAGATTGAAGTCTATCGGCTTTGTTGGGCCGAATAGGTGTATTCTGTGTCAGGCTGATATGGAATCGGTGGATCATCTTTTGCTTTGGTGCCCTTTCACTAAAGAATGTCGGGACTGGCTGTTATCCAAATTACATTGGCAGGGAGTCAGGAATGAGAATTTCAGGGATTTTTTATTTTCATGGCCACTAAGCGGTTTGTAGTCCAAATGGGGCATCTTATGGTTAATATGCCCATCCATGTTGTCTTGGCACATTTGGAAAGAGAGAAACCGACGGATTTTCAAAGATAAATTTTTACAGGTTGATCAGCTCCTCGTGAAAATTCAGTTTGCAATAGAAGTCATTAATAGCAGAACAGTTGGATTGAAATATAAATATTTATTAAAATGGGATTTGGAGATGGAAAGGTCGTGGAATATTAGGATTAGAGCGGACCACTGTTTGAAAGGCACAAAGGCTGAAAGAACAGAACTGAGATGGCAGACTCTTCCACTGGGTTGGGACAAATTAAATTTTGACGGTGCAAGCAGAGGTAACCCAGGTGTCGGTGATCAGAGATGATAAGGGTGAACTGCTGGGAGGAATTGCTAAACATCTGGGTTTTTCTTCTAATAATGTGGCTGAGATAGCTGCGCTTGAAGCTGGATTGAAATGGTGTGTATCCAACAATCAGCTAAAAGTAGTAATCGAGGGAGATTCACAGGTGGTCATAAACGGAATAGCTAACTTTTCGTTGCAAAATTGGAAGTTGGCTAGTTGGATTCCCAAGATTAATTCCCATCTTCAGATACTGACAGACTATAAAGTACAGCACGTTTTCAGGGAGGGGAATCGGGTGGCTAATAAACTCACAAATCTGGGCATTGGCAGTGATTCCTTCCTGAGTTTGGATAAGTTCACTTCTATTCCAGAAAGATTTGAAAGATCTTATCTGCACGGAAGCTGATAGAGAGGGGATAGGATGATCTTTTCTGTTGATGTTGTAGCTAGGCTGGCCTTTATCAGTGAGGGGATTGGATACCTCTATCACTGAACATTCTATTTTGTTTTGGAGGCTTAGTTTAATTTGCTTGTACTTAACTTTGTGGTATTAATATAATGGGTACCGCCCCCTAGGCAGAGCTTACCTTATTAAATATATATATATATTAATATTAAAATGTTAAGAATTACGTATTATTATATTAGACAACAAAATACAATATTTAGATTAATAATCATAATATATATAATATAAAATTTATTATGCAAAAAAATATTTATATTAGAAATAATATTATTAACTACCAACATAGTGACTTAGTACTTGCCTTTAGTTTTTATATAAATCTAATTTTAATTTAAAAATTTATTACAGTATGTTAAAAAAATGAATAAATATAATTATTGATATATTATATATAAATTATAATATGAAAATAGTAATATTTTCATAATAATAATATCAAATAATTATATAATATAAATAATATCATCTTTTTAGTATTTTTGAACGATAAAAATTATATTATAAGAAAATAAAATATAAAAAATATAAAAATCTAAATCAATGCACTTACATTCAAAAAATTATTAAACAAATATGAATCACATTAGCTTAATAAAAAACTTGTCTTAAAAAGTATTAGTTTAAAAATCCATCGACCCAATATAAGAGGTAAATGAGTTCACCCAATCAAATTGTCGAAAAATATTTTCTAAATTTTGTAAAATTAAAAATCTTGCATCAATAATATGCAATGTAATAATTTGATAAAGAAAATTAAAGAATGACTAATTTGAACACGTAGATACCAAAAAACTTAATAACTGGTTAAAGTATAAAATTCAAAAAATATCACAATAGTACTTAGCCTATAGGCAAGTACTAATAATGAGAAATATAATTGATCTAATCTATATTATTAATATAATATATGTTATTAATGTAATATGTATATAATTATAATTTATGAAAGTACACAACTCTAGGAATAAAAAACTATATATATAGAATATTAACATTTAGAAATCATCATTCAAAAATATAAAGAGATATGGAAGAATAAATGAGATATATGGAATTCTTGGTCTGCAAAAAGGTCTAATGGAAAAATATAAAATATACATAATAAATTATTTAATGTCCTAGCAGGGGACATTACACAGTTGTTAATAGTTATATTCCAAGACCATAACTTGCATTTATTGATTCAATCTGTCAAAAATTAAAAAACTTCAGTAGAATCGTAAAAAAAGGTGATCTGCTAAAAAGGGTGTCTTCGGACAAGTAAATTGTAATGCTATTTTTCACAACTAAACGATACAACTCTATATCTGTTTCACTCATGACATTGAATGCAAATTAATATGAATTCCTAAGCTTATTAAGCAGTGAAACTTGTTTTAAGTCAAATGTTCTGAAATAGATTTGTCGCCAATTTAGGGATACTATAAACTTACAGTGTCCCATAATTTGAGCTCCTTATTAAAGAATGGAACGATGAAATGCTGACAGCCTAAATTAAAGCTATTCCATTACACCATCACCTGCTTAAACCATCATTTCTGTATTGCAATAATACTACTACTAATGGCTATGAATATAATATCATCATGGCTGAATGTGATGTTCTAGACTAGTTGGACCCAGAATATAATTCAGAAAAATTTGAACAACGAAACATTCTTTTATTAAATATTTTTTTGTTTTCGACTGAAAACATGCATGAGCAACCGAAACTACACTACTAGCCTGATAAAACTCTCTGGGTGCTGTCAGCATACAAACTAATCTCCTTTGAAGCTCTTGAACAATCTACAGCGTGCAAACTGAACACAACAGTGATCCTGGACATGCTCTGTCCCTTCTGTCACCTTGTTCTGCACAAATCCGCAGTCGCCCTTCTACCCTGATTGTCGCCTGCAGGTTTTCATCCCAGAGAGGATAGTTGAACCACCTTAGGCTTTCATCCCAAGTGCTAAAGCTGCTGTAGCAGTAGAAGCCAAATTTAATTTTTTACTTCTCAAAGATATCAATTCTGTTTTCCCTCACGGCAATTGTTAGAACCCACTACCTCATGAGCTCCTCAATCAATGGGAATCACTTCCTGAATTTGTGGCAATAAACTCATATACAACTCACTCATTCATGGACAGCAAACTAACATATCCATCCCTCAAGTTAGGGCAGTCAACTAGCAGTTAAGTGGGCAGTTAACAGACAGGTGCAAGACCGACACAGAGCCTTACGCCACCTTTCAAGTTTCATAACTGAAAGTCCCAGCCACTGCTCAACTGGACATCATAAAGACACACCCAGTTAACTGTTGAAGACTCACCTGCCTTAATTTTAACATAAAAATCCCTAAGTAATCCTATCTAACTATTGACAAAATATCTTATTTAGCATTGCAAATAAAAGGACATTACAAATCGTCCTCCTTAGAATTTCTTGCCCACAAGCAAATATAGTGTGAGGCTTGAAAAATATCTGGCCACTCCCAAGTAGCAACCTAAATGGGTAGGTTCTTCCAGCGGCCACGTATTTTGTGCCACTCTTGTCCCTCAGTTTCTCCTCATGTATGTCAGTGATAGAGTCTAGAAACAAGGAGCCTCCCCTCATCATTCAAGGACAGGTACTCAACTGATGGTGCAATATGCTGACCAAGTGCCCTTCTCAGACAGAATACATGGACAACATTGCAAACCCAGCTATCATCTGGCAATTCCTACTCATAAACCACATTGTCAACCCTTCTCAACACTCTATAAAACCCATAAATGCAATAATCCTGTCAGCCCCACTCCACTTGCTGGAAGTCTGCTGGTAAGACTGCAAACATAAAAAGTCCATGTCCCAAACTCAAATGTTCTCTTAATGCATTGCCACTCTGCATAAAAAATACTGAGCAAGCTATAGGCGGTCTTTGAGTTTCCATGCTGAACTAAATCGCTACTAATACCCCACTGTATATATACAACAAATTTGTAAAAGTTTGTGCGGCATATATCCACATAAAGCCCTAAAAGGTGCTATACAAAGGAACATGTGGTGGGTGTCGTAGCAATACTCTCCAAGGTGCAACCATGTGACCCACACTACCTTTTGGTCTAAGATATTCCCTTAAGTAGTCTTCAACCCACACATTTACAAATTTTGTCTACCCATCTATTTGTCGGTTGTAACTAGTGGGGGTAAGCTCAGTTCCTATCAAATGAAATTGCTATTACCAAAATTAGTTAAGAAATCAGTTGGCCTGTCACTAATAATACTCTTAGGCAGTCTGTACAACCTAAATGCCTCTGTGAAAACTGATTAGCAATTTGATGTGCCCTAATGTAACAAACGGATTTTCATAACAAAATAAAGGCAATCTAGAAAGAATTTTCCTCAACAAATTATTAAACAATTACACTGAATTCCTTTTCATGGGATATTAACTGCTTATAACTACCAATCAATTAACTGAATTACAAAACTCAACTGAAATAACTATATCAATGATCAACTAAAACAATGTTCAACTGTAATAACTATAATAATGATTAACTGAATTAACTGTAATAACTATAATTGATGTGCCTTAATGTAACAAATGGATTTTCATAACAAAATAAAGGCGATCTAGAAAGAGTTTTCCTCAACAAATTATTGAACAATTATACTGAATTCCTTTTCATGGGATATTAACTACTTATAACTACCAATTGATTAACTGAATTACAAAGCTCAACTGAAATAACTATATCAATGATCAACTGAAACAACGTTCAACTGTAATAACTATAATAACGATTAACTGAATTAACTATAACAATGATCAACTGTAATAACTATAATAATGATTAACTGAAATAACTATAACAATGATCAACTATCATAACTATAATAATGATTAAATGAAATAACTAGAACAATGTTCAATTGTAATAATTGGAATAACGATTTACTATCTTTCCATACATATAAGTAAAAAAATTGTTTGACATGAAAAAGTACATACAAAATATATTTGGTGAGTCTTTAGTTGGTTGTGCAAGCCTCGGCTTTTAGTAAGAGGAAAAGCATTGACTTAGGCTTAACCTCCCAACCTCGGACCATTTTTATCCCCACACATTCTATTGATTAGAAAGGCCCTCCCTAACCCGGAATCAAGCTTGGGATACTTTTAGTCCAGCCACCTAAGCATTCCGATGTTTAGAATGTCCGCACAGTTATGGACGGAAATGTTTAAATAACTGGCTCTACTGACATCAAGTGATCATAGATGGCAAACATGCCTTAAAACAACCTTGGCCAAGGTTTTCTGATGGGTTCAATGACCCAATCACCACTACTCGACTTGACAACAATGGAACAATAATATGGACGAGCATGAGCTATTAAATGAAATTAATTTAGATTTACAATATCATGTCTAACTTTTAATTCCATGTCTTTGCAGATTCCATCTCACCTTTGCACCTTTTCCATGGCTATACAGCCGGTGAGTCCTAGGTGCTGGAATCTCAGAGCAATCGGCTATATCTGTTGATCCTCAACTGATTCATGTATTGTTATATGTTTCCAACTTATCACAATCTATGATTTGAAAAATATGTTCTTAAAAGACTTGCAAAAAAATATCATTTGGTTCTGACTATCAATGGCATAATAATTGTGATTCCATGTCATGGATACTTTACTATTATTTATGATAAACAACTCCTTCTTAAGAGGTTCTAACCCATGATACTTAAGCATGATGAATATAAACTGCAGCTTACTACTATGGTAATCAGAATGCAGTAGCAACTGATAATGAAATTCATAGCATTACTTGGAATTTGATTAACCACATAACCTGGTATAATATGGAGATGTTTGAGAGTCTTGCTAGATGCTAATAATTCAGCTCTTCCTCTAAATGATCTCCAGGCACAAACATAGTATGAATTAAAATCACATCGTCAGCAAAGAAGAATAATACCAGGCAGCACGTGAAAGAGATTGGCAATGTTATAAATGCAGAGGTTTCAAATGGTATCTCAGGAGGTATCAGGTGATAGAAAGGAAGTTGGAAATGAGAAGGAAGTCGGGAATGAGTTATATCTCCTCCGTCTCTCTTGACCTTATGATATATGAAGGTTAAATGACTCTTTGGCTTCCAAGAAGCCGTAACATAAAAAGAAGAGTCTTGGCTCTTGGACACCAAATAAATATGCCAAGTGTTCATTCCGTTTTCTAGCAAAAAAAATGAATAAAGATGGAAAAAGATTTGAAGGTTATAAATCAAAAATAATTATGGTTTGTATCTATTTACATGCACATAGATATACTTATGAGTTGACATCATATTATTATAAAAAATAATATTATGGTGTCACTTTATTCTTATATCTGTGTACGTACATAGGTATATATTATAATAATGTGGGGAAAGATCAATCAAAATCCCTTGAGGTACGTATTATTTTTTATTAAATTAATTTATGTTTTAAAATGTTTATTTAATAGCTCATGCGGGTCCTTCAATTATATCTTGAAGTTCAAGTCGCTAGGTCCTTACCAAGGCAATTTAAGGTCATACCTATCAACCTGATAATTGGACTAAGCTAGTATCCCATTCTGTTGATCCGTTTAGCAATGCTTCCCCCCCTTCATCTTCTCTTGCAATCACCTGTGCAATATTTCCACGATAACAAGTTCCATAATAATTTCCAAAATAACATTTAATATAGATAAAGAATTTAGTTATTAAGCATAATTCCAGAATCAAGCAACTGCTAAACATCATATGACAAATAATGGATAACGACCATCTTCATTAAACAGTTAACCTAATGAATACAATGGATATAAATAACTACCTACTTCAGATGATTATGAAAGAAAAATCTGTTCAATCTAACGACTATAAATAAACTTAAAATTAGGTCAAAATTTGGGATGTAACACCTAAACTCCATATGAATGAAAAAGATGTGTGCACACTTGGTTAATCCATCTCCAACCACATTTATACAGCTTCTATAATTTACCTTTGGGAAGCTTATGACGAATTTCATGGATATGTTCTCCCACTTCTAAGTAATGGCTATATTAACCTTGCAAGATAAAAAAATGTTCTACCTTACTCTATTGACAAGTTCTATACTCCTTGATGTATTTGAGTACATCATCCTTAAGGCCCTTTCTAAGAGAAACTTTCCCTAATTGCCTCTATATTTATTATACAGTCCAAGGCATACCACCATTGGTGCATTGAAAAAACCTTCAAAAGTCTCTTTCATGTTAGACCTAGGC
This sequence comes from Cupressus sempervirens, assembly GCA_028749045.1. Taxonomy (NCBI): domain Eukaryota; kingdom Viridiplantae; phylum Streptophyta; class Pinopsida; order Cupressales; family Cupressaceae; genus Cupressus; species Cupressus sempervirens. The sequence continues at coordinate 446,379,601 of CM053793.1, read as the reverse complement.
ACTAAATAGGCTATGTCCTTATGTAAGACCACTTACGATCTCATACTTATCCTCATTCATGCTCGCATCTAAGATGTTAGGGGAAAATGTGTTCTTAGCATATCCTACCATATTAGAAACCTTCCAATCACTTGAAATGGGAGACATGGTATAGAGAGAAGACATTCTAAGGAGTATTGACAACTATATTCATTTTACCCTTCATATGAATATCAAAATCTAAAGTTTGAAGCAAGCCTACTAATTTAGTTATCATTGGCCGAAGAAAAACTTCAAGTTGATGTCGCCCATTATATCTACAAACTAGATGCTACCTGAATTTTTCCATCACAAGCATAACGTGCACGCATCTCCTTGTCACAAATGGAACAGCTGCTTTATGAATCTTGAGACTTTCAGCTTTTGAATGCCATGGGATGCCCCTTGTGCATTAAGATTAGCACAATCTCCTCTCCTAAAGGATCACACTCTACTTTCAGCTTTTGAATGCCATGGGATGCCCCTTGTGCATTAAGATTAGCACAATCTCCTCTCCTAAAGGATCACACTCTAAAATATAGGGTTGTGAGAAATTCATAATGGCAAGTGCAGGTCATAAATTGATTATCACCTTAAGCTTATAAAAACTTCTTGTGTTGAATTTGTCAATAAAAATGCTCCCTTCTTTTTCATATTTGTTTAAGTTGTTGCTCGTTGTGGAAACCCCTTAAAAAGCCTTCTATAGTAGCTATATAAGCCAATGAAACATCTCAACTATGTTAGTGGGGTGGAGCATACCAGTCTAGAATGGCATGAATTTTCATCCACCTATACATCTAGAGCACTAATGACATGGCCCAAGTACAAAATCTTCATTACTCCTTTCTAAGCCTAGTCGCCTTAGTGCCTATTAGCCAATTTCACAAGTTCCCATAGGCTAATACGAAAGGTTAGGGTACTTCATTGTTCTTGGTACCATCTTCATTCTCTTCCAGCATTTCTATTTTTCACATTAAGCTCTATTATCAGTGAGAAACACAATGACACTTTCAAAAACATTTTCTACACACTTTGAGCCCATGACTATTTATAGTAAGCTGTCATTTTTCATCATTGTCACTCCTTAGCAACTGTATGACTTTGGCACTCTCAGTTTCTACATCCAGTTCCATGACAATGCTTTTTTATGTCAGATGGTTTCTTTTAAAATTTAAATTATAATGTTTTGACTTTAGGATACACTTAAGTATTTATTTAATATTTTTTAAAAGGACTTTGGTTTCTTTAAATGAGAGCCCGTGTGTTGGAAAATGGAACTATTATATGTTATCAAAACATAGCACTCCATAAAGGGGAGTTGGAATTTAAAGAAAAATAAAAGGGAAATTTTGAGCTCATTTCATCAAGCATGAAAACTGTGAGAAGGATATGCTAGTAGAGCTTCTATAGGAACTTCTTGAAGATAAAGAATTTCGTGAAAATAGCATCCACAGTGGTGAGAGATCTCTTCCCTGGGTGTTTGTGGAATAGAATCATTAAAAGTCTATGCAAGTGTTTTCACTGTTGTTTTTGAGATTTTGTCAGGAAACTATTATTGAAAATTTTTGGTTTTTTTACTTTCAGATATGAAGAATTTCAAGGTTTATAAATCGTACATTTATCTTGCAGTTGCCAAGGTGTTTGCGGTGATTATTAGAACCGGTTGGCATTGGATTCTTCTTAGCTGGATGTGAGGGTTCAAGGCTTTCCTAGGCAGTTGAAAACAAGGATATTGTTGTAACGTTAAGACTTCCAATTGGCACTGATTGTTTTCGGTGAATTTTTGGAGCAATTATTTAACATCTCCTGCTGGATGTTGCGGATTTTAGGTGTTGGGTCGATGGTCATCTTTCCACTGGGAGATTTCAAAGATTCGTACCATTGCTGGGCATGTGATTTTGTATTGACTGGCATGAGGATGTGGTAGAGTTAGTGAGACGACATGCAGATCTGAGGTGTGGGTTTTTCTTTTCCTGGAGACTCGGCTAAGTTTTTCTGGCATGAGCATTTTAGCTCAAACAGGACAAATATTTCTTCCTGCCATTGACATGATTTTCTTCACTAAATGTTAGCATGTCAGAGCATGCCAAGCAACAGCTCTTTCACATGAGTTTGGCATAGATTTACTGCAGGTTCCATCCAATGTCTGGTTGTGAAAGATAATTTACAGGTCAATGATTGTAAAGCCCTTTGAGCAACGAATAAGGTTCATCTGCTAGTGACTGGGAGATGCTTAAGGCTTGGTTAACTGGGCAGACTAGGCATAGCAGTTAAAAGACAAAGATCTGGTCCTGTCGTGGAGATCTTTATTACAAAATTCCTGTCCTATGCAATGTCCACTTCTGACCATTTTGAAGTGTAAACTGATGTAAATTTTCTGTTTCCAGCTATCAATGAGGTCAGAAATTTATGTGCTAGTTAAATGTAATTTTATTCATTTACCATCTCTTCAGGCAATGCAACTCTCTATCTCTAGTTTCAAACAGAGCAGCCATTTATTATCTATTTATGCATGTTACGTTGTATGGAAGCTTTGCCTATCAAACAATGTTAACCCTGTGAAACAATGTTATCAAACAAGTGGATATAAGGTGTGAATTTTTTTTTAAAAATTTGATATGGGACCTTACAAACCCCAAACTCAAACTTGAATTCTTTTGCAATACAACCAATTGCTCTCGAATTCCAAGGATTGTATATAGGTACCTTACATGATCACCTCATTTTTGTCATAAAGTTGAATATCATCAAAAAACACTAAAACAAATTTCCCAAATAGAGCATTAATTACCTGGTTTATTGTGAATTTGAAAGAAGTTGGTGTATTACTCAAGCCAAATGACATGACTAAAATAGGAAAAACTCAGTCCCTAATGTAACCTAAATACCATCTATGCGGATTTGAAACAAGTTGGTGTATTACTCAAGCCAAATGACATGTCTTAAATAGGAAAAACTCAGTCTATAATGTAACCTAAACACCATCTTATTCACATCCTATTCACAAGCATGATTCTAATGATATCCCAATCTTGAATCAATCTTGAAGAGATAGACCAGCCCATCTGACTCGTCAATGAGTCTGCCAATCCTATGAATGGGATATATATCTTTTTATTATTTTGTTCAAGACTCTGTACAGTGTATTATGTACACATCCTCATGGTGCCATTCTTCTTTATCACAAGTATTGCTAATGAAGCAAAAGGGTTGGATTTGGGTCTGATGTGACCACCTCAACGACTCCTCAATGGCCTTCTTATCTCTTCCTTGTATGTCCAAAAGTGACAATTCAAGGGATCATTATAGGTTTTAAGGCTATTTCCATCTCTATAACATGTTGGAAACCTCTATATGGTGGCAATCCTAGAGGCATACCACTAAACAGTAAATACCATACTACACTTATCCAAAAGAATTTGAATATCAATATGACAGCTATGCTGCTTCCCAAAAGATTAAGCAATGTGCATTTCATTCATCACCAAGCAACATGTCCCTTCTCGAATGTTCTTTGCATAAGGTTTGCAGTTATTACCTATCATGGTCCCTCAGACATACTTCTAAGCATTGCATATTTTTCTTAAAATTTATGCTTCAATTCCCTAGATTGAGCGCTTGAAACTCACTTTGAATCTTATATCAATCTTTTGATTTTCTAGTGATAAGTCAATACTTCCTCATGATGCACTCGAGAGTAGGTCCATCAAAATCATGCAGTTACAGATATGTATTTCTAGACTCCCTCTGAGTATTAATCTTCTAAGCTCTTGCATTGTCTTCGAAGAAGTGCCACTCCCTATTAATGTAGAAGAATCTCATAATCTCAACCATCAAAGATGTTTGCTTCAACAGCCTCACTTTATCCATCTTGATCATCAGGGTGTTTGGAGCTACTATCATTAAATTGAGTCTGCATAATATTTGGTAGCATATGTAAAGTACCAACCTTCTTTTCCTGTAAGAATATCCTCAACATAAAGGAAAAGATCAAGGCAAATAACCCTTATAGTATGTATAGAATTACAAATAAGAGAGAATACAATGAGTAGATAAATGTAGTACTCAAAGATAAGAAATACTTATCTGCACATGAATGGAACATTTCCCTTCAAAAGATGGTTCAAGTGAGAATGGAACATTGTTTCTCATTTCCCCCCCACAATGTGAAGTTCTTACTTTTGTATTGTTGAACAATTTTGCATCATATTCAAGCATGACAAACTTATTTTTGTTCTTCTTTGCAAATAGTCATCCTTGGGGATCAAGGAAAATAACAAAAGCATAATAAAGCAAATAACTCTTATATTACATGTATGGATTTAAAAAAATTTACTACGATATTAAATTAGTATTCAATACTTATCTCAAGATGTTCATTAACATCCTTGCAGTTCCTACACTGTAACTAGTTCTAGGTCAAATGCATTCCTAGCGAACTCAAGCTCTTTGTCCAACTGATCCAAGGACTCCTTGTTCAAAGTACCATTGGTATTTGTACCCTTTGTTGAATGTGTCTCCTTGCATCAAAATCTTGAGAGTAGATCTCACCATTATTAATTTTCTCTCATCGTGAGCAAAAGTTTATTTAATGTCTAATTTTGAGTATTCTATGAATTTAAACACATCCTATGTATTTGAAGATTCTGATTCTCATATTTCAATCCTAGGAGACTTTTCTTTATGGTTGTAATCTCCACTCAAATCTTTGGCTTTGTCAACTTTACTTGGGGCTCGCGATAACTCCCTCTTCCCTACCAGGTATGTGTGGACTTGATATCCCTATTCTTTGTAATACTATGTTCAGCGACTTACCCAAGGGTGCCCCTTTCTTTATTTATGTGATATCCAACTATAGATACACATGGCAATGTAAAGGTCTTGGCGCAATGTACGTTAGGAAGGGTAAGGTGAGGTGTAACTATATTCTATCTTTGACGCGATGCTTGAGCATATTTGATCTATGTCCAAATGCACTTGTACCAAATGATCTGATTACGTGGCAATTTACCTTGGCTTCACCACTGCTATCCTTTCTTGGTAGGAGTCATAATTTATCTTCATACATCAATGCCAACAAGTTGCTTCATAAGTCTGGTATGGTGTGAATTTAGTGCTCTTTCCATTCTTTGACTTCAGTACTTCTTGTCCCAATATCTTCTTATATCATGCTTCGATGATTGACATCTATATCCAGTCTGAAAGTTATTAACCATGTCTATATCTGTTTCTATTGCCGCTTATTCTTTTGCTTTCTACTATCATTCACTTTCTTTTCCAAGTCCCTTTGGTTATATAATTTATAGTCTATATTTTGTTCCATTACCATGAACGCTCATCATCCATTTAATAACCATCAAATATTAGGGTGAAGTATTGCTGCGTTGCGGTACATTACGGTTTGAATAGAAGTTCATCATTCATTATGGTTTACCACAGAATCGTTATTAACAGATGCTGACTAAGATAGATGAACAATTATGTTGTCAGAAACTATGTGTGGGCATCCATGTTTATCAGCACCTGTGCTGTGGTAAAATGTGACTGACGCTTTCCCATTAATAATTGTAATGCTGCCTCACATAGGCTCACATGGGCGTCTGCTAAAATGGGACCTGCTGTCCTTGCGTTCTTTCAATTTACATACTTACATTTACAGTTTGGCTCTAATACCATGTTAAATTCTAGGATCGCCGCAAATGTACAAACAATTGTCATCTTATTGATTGTGTTCCAAATGCAAATGAAGGCTTATACATATGAAAGGAGGAGACAAGTCTCATGAGGAGACATGTCTCTATGGTTAAACATCACTAGTTAACATATTAATATAATAGTAATATAAATAACCATATATGTAACTCATCTTACGCATATATGTAATATTAATATGTTAACTATATATGTAATATATTATTATATTATTATTATATAATAATATATATTGTATAATATATATATATATATAAGATATTTATTAAAGATGATTTACCATCAACAAGGTATCTCATATAAAAAACAATCTGACAGAAGCTACAACAAAGCTACAACCTTAACATATGGGTGATACCACAGTTCTCCAAATAGAAATGCAAGAGTGTCACTGTGCTCCAAACTGCAGATCTATTATGGGTTGCTCCTCTATGGCTATTTGTGGCTCTAATTCTTCCAGCTCATTAACCTCATCAAACACTAGCTCTGTGTAATGTACCAGGACCTTCCCAAAGGATATGTGATGAAGTTCCAATGGCTCTATGCAAGTGAAACACAAATTTTCTCCAGCTTCACTTCTGGTTTTGTAATCCATCTTTGTTGCAAATAGTTTTTGTGTAGCACATTGTGGCGTGAGCTTGATCCACCATTTTGAAAGTTTCCCTTCTAGAAACCAGTAATGACTGATTTCAGTTGTAATGTAAACTTCTCCGCAATACAAATGACTCAATTGTCAAGGCCCTCCTGACATCTTCCTACAATGATGGTGATGGAAAGGCTTTAACTATGCCTCAAAGAGGCTCAAATAAACCCTCATCAAAGATGAAATGATCCTCTTTATTGAAATATCCAATACCATAAGTGCCACTCTTTCAAACTCTGCTACATACGTATGCAGTGAGGTTTGTTGTTCTATTCGATTTATTTTTTCTCAAATACTCTTCCTCATCCTTTTGTTCAAATCTATCCAACAACATGTGGCTAAAATCTTCAAATATTTAAACAAGCTCATGTCCAAGTATGATAAGAACACAATGCCACCAATAATATGCTATGCCTTCCAAGTACAAGGTTGCAGCCTGAATTGCATCCCCTTCCATCATGGAGTCGAGTATCGAACTTGTTTTCTGTTTTTGTAACCAAACACTAGCAAAGATCTTGTTTGTGCCATCAAATATGGGTGCAATTGATTTGTTTACATTTTTATTCAATTCCTTTCTGTTTTTGACTTGATTGTTTCTTTATCCCCCATCTGCACCCCCTTTCCTACAAACTTTAAATACCTATCAAATTACAGAGCTGCTTTGCAAGCATCATTTTTATTGGTTTCTCCAAATAACCCATCCAACTGCTCTGTGTAGAATTTTTTGTTCTGCTCTTTCTACCGTCTATAAGAACATGAGTTTTGGGAGTTTTAGGGGTTTTGGAATGGAGCTTACTGTATAGCAATTTGCATGCAAGCTTTCCCGTCTTTATCATGTTCTGGTACTATCCTAGTTCTGCAATGGAATGATGGTGTGTGTAAATGATGTGTAACTATCTGAATATGCAATATTCATTCTATCCCAATTTGCTGTTAATCTTACTTGGCCCACTACAAATAACTCAGTGATGCAGTTTTGTGTCATCTGAATGCTGATTATATTATCTTGTACGAGCTCTGATTTTCTCCTAAGTCATGGGTCTTCCACTCCTGTCCATTTCCGCAAGCTAGCAACATTTTCTCTAAAACCACTATAATGTCCTAGCTAGTTGCACACGGAATTAATCAAGAAAAACTCAAAAAGCACACATTCTTTTTCTTTTTTTTAAGTTCAAACACATATAATCAATAGAGACTCAACTGCTAGTCTAATAAAACTCACCGGATGATCCTAACATGCAAAGTGATCTCCTCTGAAGCTCCTGGAAAATCTACAGGATGCAAATTCAATGCACTGACAGTCCTGGGCACACTATACAACCCTATAGGCGAGAGAATAATTGAACTGCCTGAGGATTTCATTCCAAGCATAAAAGCTTCTGAAGTAGTCTCAAACTGATTTTCAGTAATAAATTTCAAAAAGATGTCATTTTTTGTTTTGACTTACACCTCATATAACCCACTACCTCTTGTGCTCCTCAATCACTGCAATCCACTTCCTGAATCAGTAGCAATTAGCTTCACACAAGGTTGCTGATAATGGTAATGGGTTGCTGAAACAAGGTTTGCTTCATGTTCCATCACCCCTGTGAGCATCACCTAGATCCAATGAGTGCTAAGTGTTCCATTTATTCTCATGAGAGATGGATTCATGTTGAATCACTACTCATGAAACGTGGGTCAATCAGTTTGACTCAAAAATAACACAGTTAAACCCTAATAGCAATATCACAATTTGACTTGCTATATCACAATTTAACTTGATATGGAAATTATCTCCTACTTATCAAAGGTTTGCTTCACACACAATCGACCTTAGATGACTAGTAAGGGTGCATCTAGTAAGGGTGAAAGATGCATTGTCCCAAATGGTTATTAGCAACCAATGGAGTTTATGGAAGCAATCCAATACAACAAGGGCTCAAAAGGTAAAGGCAATGATCTTGGATGATGATTGGCGAGGTAGGGTGGATTATTTATTAGAATTCACCGAGCCAATCATGTCTATGCTTTGATTTGCCGACATTGATGAGCCTTGTTTGGGGGACATACATGATGCCATGGACTCCATGCTAGAGAGAGTGAAAACAGTAAGCTCAAATTTTTATACAAGATAACTTACATGAACATCATTTGACATCCTAGGTCATTCACAGGAGAGGGCATGATTTTGAGGACACGTCGTACAAAAAGTTGGAGGAAATTGTTCTACATCACTGGAACAATATTACACCTTTACATAAGCACTTTCTCCCAAGTATTATAGCAGTGAGATACTTGATATTCTTGGTAGAGTGCCACCATACAGAGATCTTGAGGTTGCTAGTGGGTATAAGAAGACATTGAGCAAGCTCTTTAGTGATCCTGAGGTGGCATCAATTGTTAGGAGAGAGTTTGCAAAGTTTGACTCGGGAAAAAATGCAGACCCTAATGTAATCAATGACCAAGTAGAATGGATGTCATTGGATGGTGGTACTTACATGGGCAAGATTATATGTACATTCAACCTCTTGCCATTAAGATCCTATCACAAGTAAGTTTTTAAGTTTTTTTTTCCTTTTTTTATGGCCACTTAGCTTGTAGAGTTAGCACTCTTAAATTCCTATTGCACTACAATTTACAATTTCTAATTTTTTTTTAAAAATGTTGGTTATCTCTCTAGGTTGCGAGCTCTTTTGTTGTTGAGCGGAAATGGAGTTCATACTCCTTTATCCACTCAGTGAAGTGTAACCAATTGGGTTCCAAGAAAGCAGAGGACTTGGTATATATTCACAACAACTTCCACCTCCTATCACGCAAGGATAGAAAATACAAGAAGGGGCCAGAGAAGTTGTGGGATGTATTGCTCGAGTCTACTAACTTGGATATGATCGTCCAGGATATAGATAGAATTACCTTGCCAAATGTTGAGGAGTTGGATATGGCTGCATATAGGGCTGGCCAGTGGAAGCGGTTGGGTTCTAATGATGAGGATCTAGATATAGTTGCAATCGGGGATGAAGCCATTGATACCTCATTTTTTGATGACCCATTTGACCCTTGAAGAGCATTTGATACTATGACAATCATTGATAAACTATTAAACATTTTTCATTTGTCTTAAAATTCAAACTTTATTATTTGATGAACTAGTCTATGTTTTTAAATTTTATTTTGCAATTTAGTAATTCAATGTATGATTTTCTTTACAATCCTGAACATAGATTAATGTTTATCTTTGACATTTGGCATTGGTCAATGATCAAGCAACATATAGTCATACTATGAAATGACTTAGTTTTACAATTATGCATGTTTCTCTTATATATATATATATATATATATATATATATATATATATATATATATATACTCACGAACCCACCCAAATGGGAAGAAAAATTGCCCAAACCCACAAACCTGAATCTGTCCCTGAGCCCGAATCAGCAACTTAGTGAAAACCCTTAATGGAAATGGGAATTTCAAGTTTTTAAAAAAAAATTCCTTTGTGGAAAAGCAAAATATCAAGGAATTCTAGCTAAAGGAATTTTTGTTGATGTTTGGTAGCTTTAGTCAGAGAAAACTATGAATATATATAATTATATATGAGATATAATTTATATGTGTTTGTTTGTTATATATGAGATATAAGTTTATTATTATATGAAAGAAATTAATAGATCAATGATATATGTGTGTGTGTGTGTGTATATTTAAATTTGTTATTATGTTAATTATCTAATTAATGAATAGACATGTCCAATGAAGGACATGTCTCTTCGTAGCTTATGCTCTTTATAAATATAAGAGGTCACTGCCCTATGTAAAACACATACCAAGAAGGCAGTGCTATTACATTTACAAGCAATCCTCATAAAACAACATGGTATCAGAACCTAGTTGCAGATGTACGAAAGCCAAAAGGGAAGAATGAGATTATTCATAGAGAGATCCTACGATGAAAATCAAAGGTCACTGAGAGCAACCAAACTTCAATCACCTTACCTTTCTTGAAATAAGAAATACAATAATCAAAAATTTCGTCTCCAACATCATTCATGACATCAGCATTTTTGTTTTAAAATATTTTACCTTGCAATAATTGCGAATCAATAGGGTCATGGCAATAGAGATATTTTCACAGATGTCCATAGAACGCTCTTTGAATCGCATATATGCTCAAAATTTAATGTGTTCTTTTATAGAATCATTTTTACTGAAGGGACGATCAATGCTTAAATTGTTGAGGAACCCTCGCAAATAAGTAACAAACTCCGATGAAATCCTTGGCCGAACAAAGTCGCTTCTTTTGATCATTTTTGAAAATAACACAATTTGAGACAATAAAAATCACTCTTTTTACACTATGTACCTCATTTCTCAATCATGAAGATCGTGAATTCGACACATTCAGAGCAGGCATCGGCGTTGGGCTTCTCCTGCACCAAATGGAAGTTTTGGGAGAAGAAATTGGCAAGGGTTTGGTGTTTTCCAGAGAACACACTGCAACAATGGAAGCAACACCCAATCTCATGCCATTCTCACAAAGATCCTCCCACAGATCGACCTTGGCAGCTAAATATCGCTCATCTTTCTAACGACCTGCTTCCACTTGGACTCCACAGGCCGAAAAATCTCCACATTTGCTCCAAGTCACAACCGGCGGGACCCATCACTGAGATCGAATGGGAAGGAGACAGAAAAGTACAAGGGCATCCATGTGACGTGGGTTAAACTGCTCATCGAACCCATCACCACTGTCAAATAACAAGTGCAAAAGGTTGAACAAGACCGTATGTTTTAAAGGAAGGAATCTATGGGTTTCATTAAGAAGATTGGGAGCGATACCTCATGCAAAATGTGAACAGAGGCTTTAGGAAGGTAAAGGCGTCAAATACCAAGCCAATAAAAGCAAATAATAAGGTATGCTTTATGGGTAATGTTCATTTTATATTTTCTATATTTAATAGAAATTATATGAGATATTATAGTTGTGAATATATGTGGCAATAAGTTATATATGTATAATTGCATTTGAATCATATAAATTTATGCAAATTGATATTTAATAATTTGATATAATGTTTGTTAAATATAAAGAGATACACTATGGGAGTATGAAAGGTAAAGATTGAGTATTCTTACTCCTCCCAAAGGTAAAGATTGAGTATTCTTACTTCTGTTATTGAAAATATAAAATAAAGAGTTGTGTTACAATAAGTTATGTTATTGTTAGTAATAAGCATAGGTTAAATTAATAACATTCTAATTAATGTCAATATCTGCCATTCCTAATATCACCAATGGTGTAATATATGTCTTGTATTTATCGTCCCTATTGGCAATTTGGCTAGGAGGATATGAAAGGATGATGAAGGGTTCTCATTTATGGCAACATATACTTGCGATGAAGAAGGCAAAATATAAGACTAAGTTTTGGATGATTGAACTTAGAAAATTGTCCAAGTATAATGCAAGAAATCAATAAACAGTTATGCATTTTTGTTTAGCGCAATTAACTGGAAGCATATGAAGTTATGCGCAATTGAGGGAAGCAAGGCTATAATGTAATAAGCATATGTCTAAGAGTGCTAAAGAATATTCCAAGTATGGACAGGGTTATGGCAAGTTTTACAAGTACAGGTTATACAAGCAAAACAAAGAAGATAAGAAAGTAAAAGAGGGATTGTTTTGGCAAACCAAAACAATGACTTAACAAGGTAGGGACGACATCCTACATGTTAACACTCAGCGAAAAGTAATTTTGCATTTTGGAGAAACATGTGAAGACATGAAAGCCGATAGGACAATATTACTTGGTATAAAGGACAGAACTTTAGATGCAAAGTTGTGTGATGTCTATGACATTGAAAGGCTATTGTTTTGTGATGCGAATTTGATGTTAAGAGCAGTAGCAGACAATACATGTGAAGATTGTACAGAGAGGTTCAAAGGGCAAATCAAATATTGAAGATATCAGCACTGTTAGAAAGGTTTTTGTATCTATACCTTTTGTGCACTGTATATATCATTGTAACACATGTTTGGGCAATGGACTCATCGTGCATACATTTTGTAATTATAATAACAACTCCTAACAAGGTTGAGGCTTCTAACAAGGACAAAGATACTATACGGATGTGATAGACTCCTAACAGGGTCAATATCTTTCACAAGATACTTTTGATTAGTGGATCATTTTGTGGGTACCATCCCCACCGGGGTTTTCCCTTGGCCAGGGTTTCCCTAGTTAACAAATAATGGTGTTATGAGTTGCATCAATTTACTATTATGTTTAATTTTCAATTTAATCACATGCATGTTTTAAAATTATAAAAGATATCCATAGTTGGGCAAAAGTTTACGAAATACTAATTCAACCCCCCCTCCCCCCCACCCGCCAAGTATTTCCTATTTCTAACACTCCCTAGCTAAGAGGGAGTGTTGATGTTTGATAACTTCGGTCAAATAAACCTATGAATATATGTAATTATATAGAAGAAATGATTTATATATTGGTATGTTCATTATGTATGAGATATACATTTATTATTATATGAGAGAAATCAATATATATATAATTAAATTTGATATTATGTTAATTATCTAATTAATGAATAGACATGTCCCATGAAGGGACATGTCTCTTCATAGCTTATGCTCTTTATGATATAAGAGGTCGTTGCCATTTGGAAAACAAAAACCAAGAAGGCAGAGCTATTACATCTGCAAGCGACCCTCGTAAAACAACAATTTCCACTTGAGATTCCAACTAAAACATAAGTTTCCCCTTGAAACTCCAGCTGAAGCTCAGCTTTCTACCCTACAATCCAGCTGAAAGTCAAGTTTCCACCCTAAAACCCAGCTGAAATGAACAAATCCCCCCAAGAATCCAGCTGATCATCAAATTTGTACCCTAGGAAAGGAAGAATAAAATGCTAAGTGAGGAAGGTAGCCAACTTGGGGAATGGAATGGAGGTTTGAAATGCAAGAAAGAGAAAAGCCAATTAGGTCGGCCCTTTGAGGAAGTTGCAAGCTCAAGCTCGATTGCCCATATAAGAGGAGAGGAACATTATTTCAAATACAATCAAATGCAAATTTCAAGTACAGCAAAGAGCGAAATCAAATCAAGGAAAAAGATCAGAATTAAGATGTCCACTAAAGCAAATGAGGGTGACATTATCAAGAATTTTCAGCACAGTACAAATTGAAATCAAACTTTTAAGAATGAAAATCGGATATAAGAAAATTTATCCAAGCAGATAAGTGCAAATTAGTAGCAGACCTTAGCGATTTTGGATCAGAATTTACTCTATAAGGGTGAATTCAAAGAATGCAAAGTAAAATTCCCTACATTGAGGAGTGATTTTAATCAAGTTTGAAGGCAATTTAGGCCCTACTCGAGTGAATTAGATCAGAAAATCAAACTTTGCTAAAAAGAAAAAAAATTCAGGTTGTTGAAGATAAAATCAGAATTTGTTAACATTAAGTTTTGAACAAAAAAGGAAAAATGCATAAATTTTGAGAAGATTGTGAAAGATGAAATGACAATTTCTCATCCCAAATGCAAATCACGTTCCATATTGAAATCCCAATATTTGGATAGTTGTTTATCATGATAATCTTAAGTTCTTCAAAGTGAATTTAGAGTGATAATATTCTTGTATTTCACTCGAGGAAATTCTATAATCAACTTCACAATTTCCTCTTTCTTTCATGGTTTAAAATGTTCTCTTTATTTTCAGGATCAATGTAAGGAAGGTAAAGGAAGCGTGTGGAATGATGGAGAATGAAGAAACAGATATACAAAACAACACAAGATCAACATGTACAAGATGAAGATAACCAAGACTTTACATCAAGGAAGGTTGAAGACAAGCTCAAGGAAAGGAAAGTTCAAGACAAGACTTGCACCTTAAGAAGGAATACGAGATGTATAAGGAAGTGAATAGATCTACAAATGAAGAATGTTATCACAATCTTGGATTTCCAAGGATTTCACTTGGAAATCCAAGATCAAAATGAAAGACTCAATAACATGAAGGTCAACAATTTCAAGTTATTAATGACAATTCAAAGAGAAGAATTCTTATGTGGATAAAAAAATATATTATGAAAATGCAGCGATTTGGGAATATGAAGTGTCACACATTCACAAGAAGTTGATAACTTCACGAGACTTATCAAAAGTAGAAAGATAATGTTGAGTATCAAGAGATATCTCTTTTTTGTGAATCGATGATAAAGATTGCAAGATATGCATGATAGATGGCACTTTCTCATTCCCATCCAATCAAACAACTCCAAGCCGAAATGTCCAAGTTCATCCAACTTTGACTTATTCACAAGTGGACATGTGGAAGGCACTTAATGTAATGTTGTAATCAATTTTCTCATTTGTTCATACTTGAAAGAATATGTACATAAAAAATTGTAATCCTATCATGATATTAAATGTATGTGTTACATCCAAATTTTTGATCTTTTAAAAAATATTATAGCCATTGTAATGGTTGGTTAGAAACTCTCGGATATCATGATCTTATGAAGTGGAAGTTATGAATAACTGAATTGATTAATGTGTAAATGACATGTTAGTTGATTATTGTTATTCCAAATGCTTATATTTAAGATAAATGTTAGCGGTGGTTAGCCGTTGTGACAGTTATCAGTTATTGTGTTTTCTCTAATATTTCAATTTAAATTGAGGAACATGTTATTATTGTGGATTATGCATTTTGGTTGTAGGAGCAAACAAAGGGAGGAAGCATTGCTAAATGGGATTCAAAGAATGGGGCACCAAATTAGTCCATCATCAAACCATCAGGTTGAACTCTAACTACCTTGATGAAGGATTTAACGGCTAGGCAACGGAGTATACCTTGGACAGTCATGAGCTACTTGGTCAATTTTTTGTTTGTAACAAGAGAAATATTAAACATTTAATATCTTGAAAAGAGCTATTACTTCTCTCTTATTTTGAGGCTGTGGAAGTGATCAACATTATAACTCTACATATATGTGTGTGTATATATACGATGCCATCATGATACTATGATATTATCTATGAATTGCACCTACATGTATATATACATATATGTGTGCATACCTAGAGAGAATATAATGATAAAAAGTAATTATACGTACTCTCAAATTACACATGCATATAGATATATGTATATGTAGGTACAATTATAGGTAGAATTCAATAGCATGATTTACGTATAATTACTTTTATCATTATAAGTTATTGTTATGTCATCATGCTATTCAATTCTACCTATAATTGTACCTACATATACATATTTCTATATGTGTGTAATTTGAGAGTACCTATAATTACTTTTTATCATTATATTCTCTCTAGGTACGCACGCATATAGGTATATATACATGTAAGTGTACGTGTGTGTGTGCGTGTGTGTGTATATATATATATATATAGTGTGTGTGTGTGTGTGTGTATTTGCTTTAAACCATGAGAAGCCACCTTCTTATGGGCATCAACTTTTAAAATTTGAATTTATGGAGTCTTGTAACCGATGTCGAGCTCCTACTTGTAACCAGAAGCGAGAGGCTTTATCTCCCTTTCCCACGGCTCAAGGATCATTCTCATTTTCGCTTCCTTCTTGTATGTGATTACTCTTTGAATCATAGTATCTTCTCACCTTTCCACTTGTATTCTGGCACATAGTACCATAATTAATTTGCAGTATTGAGCTGTGCGGGTGGAAGCATAGCACGTGAAGATTGTTGCCCAAGGAATCACGTCAGCGATTCTATTGTTTCTTTTCTCGGGTCATGAAACATTTCACAAGTTATTCTTATTTCATGCTAAGCCTTATTCAATGCAAACATCTTTTATATATATCTGCCAAATGAAGTAGTATCGTGATCATAAGCTTGGTTGCGTATTTGTGCAGCAACCAAGGTTCCCCGTAGTGAGAATCTCTAAGAAGCATCAGCCCTGCTCTTTCTTTATTTATGACAAGTTCTTATCTATGCATATTGGGTGCATACCTGTAGGGACTGAACTACTATAGTTCCCTTGAGAATGAATGCTCAACAATTGATTAATGCAAAACATTTTTATATTGTATAAGATCTGCTACATCTTTGGCTTGAAGTATTTTCTCATTTACTCTGGTACTTTCTATATACCAATTGTGGTTATAATCAGAATGGTACCCACAAACAAATCTGATTGATAAGAATCTCATAATTACCAGCAGTCTCTTAGGATGCACCCAAGGCTAGCAGAGCCGAGCGTAAATGGGTGAAGAGGAGAGGTATTCTTGCAAGAAAGATAAACTATTAATCAGTGTCTTAATTATATGAACATTTAAAGAAAGAGATTGCTTAGTCCAAGTCAGCTCGTGATTGTCCAAAATATATTCGTTGTCAAGTTGAGCAGTGGTGATCGGCCTGTTCAATGCCCACCTAAATCCTTGGCCAAGGTAGATTAGAGGCATCCTTGCCGCAAATGATCACTAGAGATCAGGAGTGCTAGCTGACAAAGGGAAGGATGTCAAAGGAATTCCTCAGCCTTGTTTGTTGCTTAGCCGACACTCTTAACACCGGTATGCTCAGGATGGCAGGACTATGGTGTCCCAAGCCTAACCCGAGGTAGGGAGGGCCTTTCTTGTAAGAGATTGTGTGGGGATATGTTAAGGTTTGCGGATGGGAGGTTAAGCCTATGTCAATACTTCTCCTCTTCACCAAATGTAGAGGCTTGCACAACACATTGAAAATTATTTTCAGTTCATGTATAAATTCTAAATCTTCTACTTGTATGTACTTTTATTTTACTTTGAAATGTATAGATGTAAATATGGTTGAATCAATTTATTCCTTTTCAAATGTAACTGTAGAAGTCAGTTATGGAAGTTAATTTAGTGTCTTTCATATGAAATGGATATAGTTGTTACTTAAACTTGATTTTATAGCTTGTATACTCAACTTAGAAATAGTTCCATTTCTGTATGATGTATTGTTTCTATATTACTTCATGTCATTCCGTTATGATATTCGGTTATAATTTTAGAATATGTTCTTTACTTTCAGCTTAGTAAAAATGGTATGTTACGATATGTAGGTGCTAGTTGTAACTACCCAACTAGAGTTTCCATTAATTTATCTTGGTTGTTGATTCAGAATCAATCTAGACCCTTCATTTGTAAATAAGAGGTCTAGATAAGGCTTGGCCTTCGCATTTGTAAATTCATTAAAAGATTAGTTGTAAAGTAGAGAATAAGTAGTAGTAACAGGAGAAGGAGAACAAAAATTGTTGCGAAGACAAAGTTGAAGTTAATATACAATTTTCATTAAAAGATATGGTGGATCCTTTGTGTGTTGTTTCAATATTTTGCATGGCTTCTACGTCTCAAGTTCTAGTTGAAGTTCATTGATTTTAATGGAGAAATGTGGAGAGAGATGGTAAATTTCTTGGTTAGTACTACTTGCAGTTTGTTGATTGCAAATTTCAATGTATGGTTAGTCTAAACCCACTTTAACACTAGTTTAATTGTGGATGTTCATTTAGATTGCTCCAACTATTGGGTATTTGTATGAATGTTACAATATGAAAATCTATCCTTAGCTTTCAAGATTTGCATCATTTTTCTGTAGTTGTTTCTTCAAGGCGAAGCAAAGCTTGATTAAGGAATGCATTTATCATAGTGTTATCCATTATCATCATTGTCCTTAGGTGTTAGATTAGAATTCTGTAAACCCTCATCACTCTCATCCTTTTTATCTTTGTTTGAAGTCTGAGAATTAGCTTAGTATTTGAGTTCCAATCACTTTGATGGAAAAGAGTTGATTAAGTCCAAAAATGGTAGCGTAAATCCCTTTAAGTGTTACTAGCAAAATCACGTCAACTCATTAAGTTTATCCACCACAAAGTTGTTAGTTTGCAGTGTAAACTTCGGGATTACCTTGGTCACACAATTTTACATTTGTTTAGCATTTGAGGTTTCCTTGCTCAAGAGTAGATAGAATACTTCGTATTTTATTGTTTGTTGTTGAGTGTCACATAACGTGCATCAATAGATCCCCTTATGCAAAAAAAGCGCTACAGGATTAACTGGAATATTTCTCGAAACTATAGGAGCCACTACTTTTTAAGCTGCAGATTTGGGCAGGTGAAATTGGGGTGGAGCTAGAAATCTTTATTTATTTACTTTATCTCTGTATTTACAGTTTGTTCCACCAGCTTTGCTAAATTATGTAACTTAAACTTTTAAGCTGAACTGCACTTCTGAATTCATGTGACCACCAACTATAAAATATTCCTAAAAGATTTCAGCAGCAGATGCTGAAATTTTTTAGAAAGCCCCCACCCATGAGACACCAGCCTAAATGAAAATTCAATCCTATCTAACTGCAGAAAAGACAACTTATTCGGTACTGTGGATAAAGGGTTCATTACACTGAAAGTTGAAACCCAAGGGTTCTACAATGTGGCAGAAAAAGGCCCATAAACCTAGTTAAAATGTTTCCATCTATATTGTATACCAGATTTTCCAATTCATTCATATATAGATGCAATTTGTGTGGTTGAAGAGGTTTTGTATAGATCTGGAGCAACCCCTACTGCAATGCTATGCCTTGTCAAAACTAGAGGATTGCAGGGATTTTAATGTCCATGATATTGCACTGCCAAAGTACTGTAATAAATGTATTAACATTAAAAATGTTACAACAGTTGAAATGTAAGAGCTTCTGGTTCACACCGTGTATTAGCTTGACAATTTGGAACACTCGGTGGTCCATCATCAGGTTGAGGAAAATCAGTTGTCAGTTGTCAAAGCATTAATACCCTTACTTCAAACCACAATTTAAAGTGATTGAGAGGGGGGGGGGGGGGGCATGATTACCGACTTGATGTAATACTAAATACAGAAATGTTCTGAATTATGAAATATATTTATTCCTGATTTCTATGCTTTGTCATTTTCGAGTTGTGACCTTCAGCTTTTTGTTGTATGTGCACATTGACAACAAAACAGAGAAATTCAGTTAATTTGTTTGTCAACTTGTGTGAATTCTGAATTCAGCTCTAATGTTATGTGAAATATTTATATAATGCATATGATGAACGAATTATTATATAAATACTTGACGTTCTAATATTTTAAAATTTTCCCTTTTTTATTGCTGTCCCCCGTTGTTCCACACCAAAAAGGCCTCCTGCCCTCTGCTGTCACCAAGAACACGTTCCCACATTTCCTGCCATTCCAATATTAGAAACACCATGGAATGTGGGGGAAAAAAACGAAGTAGTGAATAGAGGCTTGGAAGTAGTGAATAGAGGCTTGAAAGCCTGTTGGGGAATATAATCAGAAGATGAATAAAAAATATGGACAAATCCCAGAAGGATGATTAATAATTTTAAAACAATACACCATTAATCAATTTAGATGCCTCCATTCAAAGTGACTGTTGGTTACAATTCTCCTTAACTAGAAGATCTGACCATTGAGTTATAGAAATCTCCAACAGCTCAAAATATAATCTAGCAAATTGAAGATATCAATATGTTGAAAGATAACTGAGTTGTAGTCATAAATATAATGAAGGAACCAGTGTACCAGTGTCGAAGTAAAAGGAGTTTTGAAGTTACAGTCATATGCCTTGCGTGAATACCAAAAACTTATACGCAGATAACATTAAAAATAAAAACAAGTTGAAACCTGAACAAAAATTCCATGGTCCTTGCCAAATCAAGGTCAACATAAGTGAGATAGCATTTGTAGTAGTAACCAAAACTGTTGCATATGTATTAGTACCTAGAATACAATAGATATTCCATTTATCAAGCAGTCAGAAGAACAGTTTGAGTCCAAATAGAATTATCAGTCACAGATGAAAAATGGAAGAACTATATTCAACCCTGAAACTATTTACAAATGGAAAATTAGGCATTTTTTTAATCAAATGAAAAGGAATACTAGAGGACGATTCTATAAAGGAAGCTGGAGAAATTTTTCAAAGGCTCCCAAACCAAACTTAGAAAGGAAATATTAAGAAAGCTTCCCAAAGCAGGGATATGGTGTACCTTCAAACAAAATTATAAATTTTGGCCAGCTTGACAAGTCAACAACTTCATACTCAATAGTCATAAATAGTTAAATTGGAATTAAGCAACGTTCAGTTGATAAATCTATTCATCACATGTGCACATTTTACATCTTCCATTAATTATATTTGTATCCCTGTATTCGTGTGCTCCTTAAAATTCTACCTTGTGCAATAGAGTGTCCCCACATTCAAACTGTTGTAAGCTAAAATTGTTAATTTCCCATGGACCAGCTAGGACTCAAACCTTGGATCTCTCCATTCTTGCTGAAATATGCATCATAAAATGCATGACTTTTACCATTCAAAGATGAGAGAGATATTTGCAGCGATGGACTCCCCACTTTTATCTGTAGATACAGACTTCCCAGGTCAGGAGGATAAGATGGTGAACTGTAGTCCAAGCACACGGAGCTCCCTTCTGAACTAGAGTAGTAGCTGAGGCGCATGTAAGAAACATGATGCCAGCGTTTGTTCCATGAGCATTACAAAATCAGAATTAACCAGTTCACTCTCAGTAGCCCTTTACAAGCTACATGTCTATGCTTGAGAATCCTTGTCTGGCTTTGATGCCATGTTGATATTCAATAGATTGGGTAGAACTTAAAGCTCTTCTATTTGCTGCTGGGTGCTCTATGACTGCCGAACTTGCCTCTTCGTGGCTCAGACCGTCGACTGATTCCAATAGAAAGTAAACGAAGCAAATGAATGCATTTAAGAACTTTTGAGCAACTGGCCACTTTTTTCATATCAAATGATGACGTACACGAAGAACCATGGAAGCAAGTCTAGGGTGATTCACTCGAATAACCGTATTTCAATCAATTTAAGAGAGTTAAGGTAATTTATTCAAAACCAGATAAGCTCAATTAATGAACGCAGCAGGTTTCCAAAGCAGGGTCTCATATTCAAATTTGTAGCAGACAAATCCAACTCGCTGGGTGTGGGGTATCATAACAGTACAAGTCGGATGTAAATCCAGGGTGATTCACTGGAAAAGATGCCCGTCAGCCGAAGGCTCACTCAGAAGGAGGATTGGCATCATAAAACAAATTGCTTCCATATAACTCAAGTTTTATTTCGCGAGCCAGCATAATGACCTCTTTTAAGAATATGCACTTAAAATAAATCAAAAAAATTATGCTGCAATGGAATTCTAGAAACAGGGATGATGTGACGAACCTGGGCGGCAAGCTCCTGGTTGTCCCTATTACTGTCGAGAATGGAATTTTTGGCCCTCATAATTTCTTCAAAAGATGCGCCTTCTCTAACGCCGAGCACCTTCAATGCACTCTCCAGAGACATTTCAAATGGCAAAGAATCATCAGCCTTGGAATTGGCATGTGTCTGCAGAACCCTTTTCTCGCTGCATCCCCAGTATTTTCCTTCTCTTACCCTGCTCCATCTGGTCTTAGTTTTCCTAAAATTGACACTTTTACTTATATTATAGCGGTTCCAAACCCTGCGACACGCACCCACGCCCTCAGCTCTACTACTGCAATTCAAAGCATTCCATTGCGAGCACCCTACCATTGCCATCTGCAGGACACCCACAGAGAGACTGACGTAAATTCATCAAGAATATTATCTTTCCCAATTTATGAGGTTAGGGTTGCGTGTTACCTACCCTTAGAATGTGAGGAAGAGTGTTGGATGGCTCCTGAGAATGTGTGTCATTATTGTGAGGTTGCAGGGGACGGCGGTTAACGGGTGTGCAAGTTGATGGATATTTCGCCTGCGGTAAACTCCATGCACAACTTTTACGTCTGTTTTGGCGGGGTTAATTGTTTTGAGGGATAGCCAAGTCGTGCACCCGGTAAACCGAATGGAAACTGCGGCTTAAACCTATCCATGTATGCCTAATATTCACACGTGTTACGGCATAACACGTGTGCAATGGAGGAGTGACTGATTTAGCAAAGCATCCTAGTATTGGCCTGAGATTATCCATACGCTACAGCTCCCATTTAACCACACTTTCCCACTTTGCCTGCTTTCCAAGGGTTCGTTACTCGGACAAACTCTCTCGCATTCAAATTTCGTATTATTAGTCCCTGCCGTTAAGGCGCGCAACTGAAGTTTGGGTGTGCTTTTTATCAATTAATCTGCTCCCAAAAAAAATGGTGATGGTCTTGTTGATTCAATTCTATTAAATGAATTTGTATTATGTTTTTGCTATTTTCTGATTGGTGGGATCTATTTTGCAGGTAGTATTTTTATTTTATCAAGCTATAAGTTATTTGGAAATTGCATGTCATTTCAAATGACGCTAGAAAAATAGTTCACATGGATCTTCTATGTTTTAACATTTCATATACACGAAGGACAAGGTCGATTCTTCAGAACAAGTGGAAGATAATATGCATGTGAAATTATTTCCATCTTCAAAAAAGTGATGCCTTTGTACTGCAATTCTACATTGTAAGCCATGTATTCATCCCCTAAACTACTTCATTTTTAAATGTGTTACTAATTTGTTCGTACAAACTCTCTTGAATATAATGGTAGGCTCGTGTATTAAAGCATGTAACCCATATCGTGTATTAAAGCATGTAACCCATATCTCCTAGTATAGAGATTTAACTCAAATTTAAATCTCATTAATATTTGGTGTTACAAGTCCCATGATCATTGATCAATTATTCATATCTTAGTATAAGTGTGGCTCCCACTCAAACCTAAACCCCCAACTAGTGCAGGAGGACATAGGAACTTGACAAGTTGAAGCAAATTTTGGCTTGTAGGTGGTTTTAACCAACCACCAGGCAAAACGGACTAGCATAAAGTCTCGAGTGTGGTAGAGAGTCATTGTAATTAGGTTGTTAGGTGTGTGTGTATAGTTGGAGTTAATAAGTTGTCCATTTAGTGGCAAATTGCACAATGTTGCCCATATTGGTCAAACATGGTCAAAGTTGACCAAGAGTGTAAAAATGGTGGAAACTTGTGTAAAATGAGATTGGTTAGTGTATTTGAACTTAACTACACACTACCTAATCAAATTGAGGACATGGAGCAATAAAATGCAAAATCTTGCAAAGTTGTTCATGACAACCTTGCAACTTTGCAAAATTGTCGTGACAACCTAACAACAAGTTTGCAAATCCAACAAGATCAATTAGGGGAGTGGCATAGTTAGTTGCTACATGTGCACAAGGCCTATAAAACACCTTTTCAAACCTAGGACAAGGCTTGGCATTCATTTTGTACGGACATTGTGTTTGAAGGAAAGAGCAAAATTGTAGCAATTAGTTGTAGTCGTGCTTTGAAACCCTTGATCCACACTTTAATGGATTGCATAGGGTATTGTGTTTACATGGTTGAATAGCTTGTTGAACCTAGTTTCTTAACATGCCTTTGAGTTTACAAGTTCAACTTCTTTGATAGGTGTTTTGTAAATTCTTTCATACTACCATGTCCACTATTTTGTAAGTAGTTAGCAGCGTAGTTATAGCTCTTTCTTGATTTCCAATGGTTGAACTACTATGGCTACTTGGAATCAAGAAGAGCGATGCATATACTTTGTACATATGAATTTTGGAGGCTCTAGGAGGTGGTTTTTTATTTTTCCATGCGTGCCCTAGGCAGATTTATCACACTTAGCTAGGTGTTCAATGTTGTTGCAGAGCTTGGAAGTTAGAATGGATGGATGGTTCAGTGTCAATCAAGAGCATGGATGTGTAGGATATTGAATGGAGGTCCTTTGGTTTGAGTTTAGTTGTCGATCATATGAATCCATATGGTTGTCCAATGTACACAATTCCTCATTGATTGTTGTCAAACCCTTAAAACCCTTGAAAATAGGGGTATTTTGCTACAAAATTGTACAAACAAGTTGGGGATCTAAAACTCATTAAATCTTGAAGGTTGTCCAAAAGGGTATCGAATCCAAGATTAGTTTGGCAAATTGTTAAGAAGTATTAGAGTTATTGCTCAAAATCCCTATTTGGAGACCTAACTAGGCCTCTAGGGCTACAAGGCTGTGAGGCCTCGCCCCGACCCTTCGTAGCCTTAGTTGTTACGTTATCATTTTGATACTCACGATTCGAGATGTCAAGACATTATTTGATGTTTAGAACATATTATATTATTTCATTTTGTGTGATGATATTTTCAGATATTTGAGTTCGTCATTTAAGGTTTTAGGTATATGTATGTTGATGAATTTAGTAAAATGTAGGATTAACACATTGATTTTGGAATCTTTATGATTAAAAATATAAGTAGGATGAATGAAATCCTGATTGTTGTATGTTTCAATTTATGTGAAATTCTGATACGTATATACATATGTACATGTGATTTTCGGGACTACTGATGTGTGCAATGAGTGTGCAGATATTTTAGCCGAGGAAACCCACGGAGGAACAGAACTAATCTCTATGTGTTAATTTTGAAAACCTTGTTGTTCGTAATTCAAGTATTTTAATTGTGAGATGTATGTATGTATTTTCTTGTGATCAGTAAATGTTAATGTTCGTAACTATGTTCTTTTAGTGTCGCTTGACACTCGTGAATTATTTATGTTCTTCAGTGTGTTGATTAGGGTTAGCTGTGTAACTTTTGGACCTAGGTCGGTTTAAGTTAGTGTCAGTTTGCTAATTGGGCTCTTAATCGAGTTTAGTCATCCTTAATTCAGATTAGTGCTTAATCTGCATTTTAGAGTTGTTAGTTGGTCCTAATTAATTCTTAGCTTTTGTTTGGCTCTAAACCTATTCCTAAGGCTTTAAAACATGAAATATTTATACCCAAGGGGTATGGGTATGGGTTGGGGGTCTTTTCCAACCCCTAAGCCCCTTTTATTGACTTTTGAGATCACTCAAAAAGTCTCATTTTACCTTTGTGCGAAAAAAGCAAGTGGCTACCATGAGTTGTCTCACCTCACCTCCACTTAGTGGTTAACCATAATATGGGTTGAGTTAGGAGCTTCTAGATTTGTAGGTGGATGGGAGAAGTTATTGTTTTGGTTGGTGGTTGAGTTTGAGGCTTATTTAGAGGCCCTTCTTGGTCTAGTTGAGGTTGTTACCCAATCTCGACATTTAGAGAGGAGTCTTGGAAGATTAGAGTAAGGAAGGGAAAAGCTCTACTCAAACTTATTCATTGCCATTACCTCTTTGTGAAGGTAGGAATTCTCATCTCCCTTGTACAGATTTTATGTTTGTTTCATGCTTTAGCTACCTTGTTGTTGTTTGAATGTTTTTATGTTTGTGGGTATGTTGGGAAGATTTGAAAATCATGTTATTTTGGATGATTTCCTTTCATGTTTATATTTGCAATTTTGAGATTTTCTTGCATGGATGTTTTGGTATTACTCACCCTTGGATAGGGCAGAAGTGACCAAATTTGGGAAAGGTCTGTTTAGTTGGACTCCAACCAGTGTAGAGTCTCTTCTCAGGATGAGAAGAGGGAGAAAGGGTAGGGTGTTATGGGCCCCTACCTGTCAGCACAAACCTCATATGAGTATGGTATGTTAAAATGGAAGAACGGAAGTTCTTGGTTTATTGCCCCAATTGGGTATCTATTTTGGTGTTGTGCTCGACTTCTCCTGTTGGAAGAATCCACCTTTCCCTAGTTTTGATTCATTGTGAATCCTATTGTGTAAACCATGTATGAATATGTATGTTTGATTGTCTCTTGATCATGCTTGTGGTCACCTGATCAGATTTTGTTCCTTCCATGGTTCTTGAAATGTGTTGCAAAAATTGTTATGAATCCCTTGATGAGGGTCATGAAGGAAATTTAATTTAAATGTTGTAATTTAGGATTGAAATCCTATGTATTTTGTATCTCAAAACTTTGTTGTAATGGCAACGAAGCTGGGTTTTCTTCCTGGTTCTTTCCCGGCTGAGCCTTTGAATTAGGTTTCCCAATAAAAATGGTGATTGAGTAATGTTGCTTACCATGAGATTTAATCGTAATTTTTCAATTATGTGGATGCTCATTAAAAATAGGATGAATGATGATGGTTTAATTTAGCAAAATTTTCAAGTTCCTTATATGTTCAAAATGATAATTATGTTAAGGAAAGAAAATAACGTCTATGGTTGATACATTGCAATTCAAGTTGTATAGGAGATCATATTAAATATGGTGCTATTATGCCTCAAACTATTGTATCCATGTTTTAATTCTATTCAAAAATATAGAAAAATAAATAAATAAATACATTGCCATATATATCTTTACTTAGAAAATTTTCAAAAAAAAAAAAAGTGTTCCAAGAGAGCAAAAACTCTCTGGTTTTTGTATGGGGAGCAAATTTAAATCCTCCTCTTAAAACAGAGAATCTTTAAAAGATTCTTTAAAATATCTAAAATATGTTCTATTTTATTTCAAAAGAATAGAAGACTATATATATATATATATATATATATATATATATATATAAAATAAAACAATATCTATCCTTACCTATAAAACTTTATGTCATCAATACTTTTCCATCTTCCTTGATGCACGTCAGTTCGAAACTATTTTAATTTAAAAAGTTTTTGTGCAAGTCAATGTAGATGACGTCACCTGTACTACCCTGGCTTGTGCATGGAATAATTCCCTTAGGTGGCGCTGGTTTTTGGAGGAAGGAAATTTGTTATGTTTCAAACCTTATGTTACCTCCTGTCCTCATCGTCACCTCCTATCAGCACATTCCCCACTTGGGCAGCGCGCTGTCCCAAGTGGAGCGCTTGGGAAGCGTAGCCTGGATGTGATGGGGGTTTGGGAAGAAGGGTTGACTTGACATGTGGGGAGTGTAGGGTGTAGGGGGGAAAGGGGTTAGTTAGGTTAGGTGTTAGGTTAGATGTTAGGAGTTGGTAATAGGGTTAGTGTTAGATTAGTTTATTTTGTTAGTTTTAAGATAGTTTAAGTTAGTTTAGGATTTACTTTATTTTGTTATGTTAAGATTCTTTTTATTGTTTGTTAATAATTTTAATTAGTTAGTTTAAAATGTAATTTATTTTGTTAGTATAGGATTGTTAGAAAAGTTAGTTTATATTAGTGGTTAGTTTAACTTATTAAAGTTTTAAGTTAATTAAGTTAATTGTAGTTAGTTGTGTTAATTATATTAGTTTGTTAGTAGTAGTGTTAGGATTGATTTTTGTTATTTTAATTATGTTTATTCATCAGTTTTAGTTAGCTGTTAATTTAATATAGTTTTGTAATTATAAGTGTAGTAGTTTTTATATTATGTTATTTTAGTTTGCTTTTATTATTATTTAGTTTAAATCTAAAGGGGAGTTAGATAGTTTTATGAATTAGTTAGTTAATTTTGTTTAGTAGTAAATATAGTGTTAGTTAAGTTAATGGTTATAATAAGAATTCAATTAGTCTTAATTTAAAAAGTATAAAGGTAAGTTGGTATAACTAAAATTGTTGATAGTATGTAATTTAGGATTAATGCTATTTAATTTGATATTTGTTTTGGAAGGTTTCCAATTTTGAAATGTAATTAGTAGATTTAGTTTAGGTTAGTAAAGTTTAAATAATGAAAGTTAGTTTAATTTCGATTCATTCAATTTTAGATATTATGGATGTAATCGTTAATTTAGATTTGATTTTAAAACTTTGAATGTATTTAGATGGTAAGTAGAGTTAGATTTAGTTAGTGTTTATTTATTTGCATTAAGTGTATTTAGTTAAGTTTTTATTATCGTTAAGAGTTTGGATGAGTAAATAAGTTTATAGGTCTTTCCTTAACTTTTGTTAGTAATTATTTTTAATTTAAAATGTTTAGTAGATTTAATATATTATTCCTCCTCAGGATTTTGAACTTAAGACGTAGCGTAGAGAACCTATACTAAATTTGTGATCACAAAACTTATCAAACGTGAGCATTATAATAATTATTAATTTATCTCAAAAAAAAAATTGTGTGTTTTGCCCACGTAGTTTGGGCATGACAAAGGCCTAATTAGGAGATTTGGTGAGATCGGTAAAAAACCTAAGGACCCAACCACCAAAATGATACTAGAATCTATGGAATGGACCAAGAAAGAAGTCCTAACATGACATCTTGACTAGGGAGGAGAACCCTAGATGATCAAATAGGAGATTTGACACAAAAGAAATAGTTGGGAAGTGTTTAGAGTAGTGTGGTGATTTAAATTGACTAGTAAGGATCACAAGGTGATGGGGAATAGAGAAGAATTTCCTTTAGGATAGGGTGAATAAAAGAGCCTAAGAGGCTTATAGAGAAGCCTAGGAGCATCTAAGACTATGTAATGATCATACCACATCAAATTGGTATCAAAGCTAATCAAAGGTTTGGGACTAGGCATTGTGTATGTTTGACTTGGAAGGTGAACCAGTGGGAGAAACCACCATGCTGACAAATGTAGAGTTGGAAAAGGAAGTGATGGAACAAAAGAAGAAGAATAGGCTCCTAGAAGAAGCTCTAGAGGCTATGAAGGACAAACTTGAAGAAGTGGTAGAGGCGGTTGATAAAATGAAAGAAATGTTGGGCATTGGTGAAAATAAGGGTAAGGAAGTTGATGAAGAGGATTATGTATTTGAACCTAATCCTCCATTGCAAGAAGAACCATTCCTTAGATCCTTAAAGTCATTAGGAGGCAAGGCTCTTTAAGGGATACCTCTATTTACTGGCAAGATGGATTCAGATTTGATCATGGAATGGATTGAAGGGATGGAGAGTCATTTTGAATGTGAAGGCATCACAGAGGCACACAAGGTCAAGGTTGCTAAATCAAGGTTAATGGGACCAGCCCTAACTTGGTGGAAATTTCTTCAACAAGAGAGGGAAAGAGAATGTAAGAAACCTATAGCTAATTGGAAAGCTATGGTGGCTAAAATCATAGAGATAACTACCTACGTGAAGACTATGAAATTCAATTACATAATAAGAGACAAAGCCTAAAGAAAAGGGACATGGATGTGGCATCATATACAGAAGAATTTCAAAAACATTGCTTGAGAACTAAAGTCCAAGAAGAGGAAAGTATCAAAGTAGCAAGGTACCTAGGAGGTTTGAGTTGGAATATTCAAGATGAGATTAGCCTTTAGACTCCTACTATTGTTCATAAGTGCTTTCAATTGGCACTCAAGGTGGAAGAAAAGAATAAGAAGAAGCAAGACTCTAACTCTAGAGGTAGAGGAAGAGGAAGAGATTCTAGAGGGCATAGAGGAGGATATAGTGGCATAAACATTAATCCAAAGCTCAAGGTGACTCTAAATTGGTGGAACAGAGTAATGAACCCAGTCATAGAGGTGGATACAGCAAGGGAAGAGGCTCTAATGGTGGAGGAAGAGGTGGAATAGGGAACTTTTGAAGGAGCTCACATTTTACAACCATGAAGTGTTACAATTGTAGCAATCTAGGACACTTAGCTTACAGATCCCCTGAAAAGACTTCATCGTTTCAAGGTAAGAAGAAGATTGCATACATGCAAGAGGATGTTAGTGTACACGTTCAAAAATGGTTTGTGTCTACTGTTTAATCATATTTTCATACTAACAGGTCCCATTTTCTCATTTCACTAATTCTGATCTTTTGGAAAATTTGATTATCATTTGAACATGTTTCAACAATATCCTTCATCATTCACTTCCCCATTCAAATCAACTGCAAATCATTTCAGAATTGGTTCTTGTTTTATCCAAACTTTTCAGAATCAGCTCTAAATCACTTCAACATCATCAGAGTCTCATCCAATCAACCCTAAAACATTTTGAAATATAATCAAAATCCTTTCTAATCAACACAAAATCATCCCAAATCAACCCAAAACCATCCCAAATCAACCCAAAATGATCTAAAACATGTCAAATATCTCAAATCAATCATCATTTGTCCAACCCAGGCATTGTTGTATCCCTCAATGCATTAGCAATCTATCAAACCTATCAAATCTGACCTTAGCACTGCCATGTCCCTCAGTGCTAGGTCAAACTATCATTTTCATCATCCAATCATTGACATTATCGAGTCCCTCAGTGTCTGATCATGACCCTATCCAATCAATTTAAGTACATTGACAATGTTTGTTGATGTTATTATGATCAATCTTATCAATCAATTCCAATCTTGAGGCCTTTACAATGCCCATTAAATGTCACGTGTCTTTAATCCATGCCATATGTCCTTGACATGTAATCAATCCTAATCACTCAATCAATTTGATCAATGCTTTGATCTACCCACCATCGTCCTAGTTGATCTGCATAATATCACATTTCATCAAAAGGATAATCTTACATTTATCTAATCAAATTGGCCAATCATTTACTAATTTATCCTATAGGATTAGATAACCCATAATCTATTCCTATATCCTTTCGATCATTTTCATCCCACATTACTAATTATTCTTTCTATTAACCAACATTCTCAATTAATTAATATTTATTAATTAATTGATTCATCTTTGCAAACTACGAGAAATCTCAATTTCCTAAGTCCTATTTTCCCACTTTTAATTCCTATTTTACTAATTTCTATTTGTGTGGCATTATGAAATTTTAATTCAAATATTCCACCTAGTCTTGACACGTGGACATAATGCGTCATAGATCCTCTCTTTGCACTTGGCTAATATGTGTCATATTTGACATATATTATTCCTTACACATGACTATAATAAGACACATTCGTCATAGATTCTTGTCTACAAGTGGCTTTGATGTGGCATAGGCATGTCATAGATTCTCTTCCACACTTAGCCATGTTGACTTTTATGTGCCATAGAATCCTATATGTAGCATATTGCATCATATTTTTCATAGATGTTCTAAGGAATATCGTGCCATGTTGTGCACTCAAATTGACAAATGTCCATCTCCTCATTCATTTCTCACCTCTTGCATTTTGGCTATAAATTGAGCCATCTTGCACTCTTTTTTGGTCCCTTAACGTCTTTAACATATTTTAACATCTTTTTTCTCACATTACACCCAAACCACACTTCTAGTATTCTCAATAGCATTCATCATATCATTGTCATTTGCTTTCAATTATGTGTGCACTATAGACAATTGGAGCTACATCAAAATGGAGAAGAAAGAGGGACATGAGAACTACAATTGAAGAGGGGGTTTTACTTGTGTTGATTACTTTTCTTTAATTCGTTTTCATGGTAGATTAGAATGGTTTTTAGCACATGTTGATTGGGTTTTCTGGTTTCTCATAGTATGCTAGGTTTTAACCTATTTTCTAGTCCTACAATTGGTGAACCCGATGTGAACAATATGCTTACTAACTTGGGCTTTCTTTGTTTGTACTTGTAGGTGCAAGGAGGGAGCTCATTTGAAGTAGTCTAATGTTTGTTTAGTTATTGTGATCACACCTAGTCTAATTAGGAGGTCCACTAACATAATTGTGTCCATTATTTATGCATTATTTTAGCTCTTTGTCTCAAGTGTGCACTTGGTATTGTCAGGGTGCACTTGGGTGCCTTAGGAAGTTTTTTTAGGTGCTTAGGATCCAATATAACCTATGTATGTTGTTTTCATCTAACCAACTGCACTCTAAAACTACCAACTGCACCCCTAAACTGCCAACTACGCTACACTACCAATTGTGCCCCTAAACTACCAACTACAACCCAAAACTACCAAATGCACTCTTTTGGGCCCCAACTGCATCATAGGCATAGTTGGCATAGTCTAACCACATTTGAGGCCTTCTAGAGTGTTCTTGGCAATCTCTTGCACAATTGGTACTGTTAGAGCGCAGTTGGTTCATAGAAAGGTCAAGTTTCTGTCATGATCTACATCTAGGGTTTCATTTTGATTCTAGGGCCTAGAGTAGAGGTTTTTGTGTTAGTGATGATCTCTTTGTAGCATGTGGCACTCCTTGGGAGAAGAATTATGAATTGAAAACTACTAATATGTTTGGTGTAGGATGTTGATGAAGACTTGTGTGTTTATCCAAACTATGTGTGTGGTTTTCTTTAGATTAGCTAACACTTAGTTTGGTGCCATAAAATAAACTTCCTTTTTTGATTGGTGTCTCTGCATTGTTTAGAACCCAAAGATTTGCATGGACGTATCCTCTCCCCTTGCCATTCATGGATCTTGGGTGTAAGAGAAATCTATGCAATTTCTTTTAGAGAGGCCTATCTTGGAACCAAGACTCGCTACTTGGTGAGTCCTAGGGGTTGACCTTAAAGTGGTAGTGAGCCAATTCTAGGTCTACACTATAGTCACTATAAGATAATTGATATGGTTAATTCCCTATTGGAGGTATTACTGAGTGATATCTCTCCTCCAGTACCCTTGTGGGGCATCAAACCTTGGTTCTCAGGGCTAGTAGACCTTTTCAGGAAGTTTATCATTCACTTGTTGAATGAAGTGCCTGAACTGAACACCATGTCCTAGTGTCCAAAATCCTTTCTATCAACTAGCTTAGTGGGTCACCCATGCCTATGAAGACATCCCACATTCTCATGGTCCTTAGTAGAGGCAACAATCCCTTGGGAAGTGATGACCCTTGGGAAACAGATCTTGGTAGCCCTAAGAAGTGAGTGCGTTGTAAGGGGGAGCCTATGGTGCCAAGATCATAGGTTTTCTACTCTAGATAAGTGTGAATGAACTTTGGTTCAAGTGGGAATTCAGTGGATACAATCTTAAAGCCTAGGTTGTGATGTGTCTTTTTAAGTTTAACAACAACTATTCTTGTCTACTATGGCTTTTGTGTGTGAATAACATTAATCAAGATAATTTCAAATTTAATAAGCTCACACCAAACACATTTGAACCTTGGACACTTTCAAACATCCATTGTCAAAAAATTTACAAACCTCTTGTTAAACATTGAAAACCTTTTGTCAAACCCTTGAGAACTTTGTAAACATGAAGACTTGTAGATTTAGGAGTCATTAGCATGATTTAGACTTCACCTTTGCATAACATACCCTTGCATTGTCCATCTTTTGATCCTCATACTTGCATCTTTTAGTCCTCATTCTAATCATGTCTTGAATGTTATTTTGCACCCTAAACACCATTTTGCACCCTAGGATCCTTTCATCTTGCATTCCCTATTAACATAGTCCTCATTTTGATCTCCCTATAAACCTTATTTTGAATCTAGGACCCCTTGAACTTAGTTAAAAATCATAACAAAGTATGAGTCATAAAGTATCTCTTTATGTCGATGGATAAAGGATCTTGACCTTAGTCTTTTTGTCATTTTTCTTGGATCAAACTCTATCTATGTCTTGATGGATTTGACCTTTTTTTTCTATCAATTTGATCTTTTCTATTTGTATCTCTTTTTTTCAAGATCCAAAATCCATCTTCATAAGGTTAGACTCTTTAGCTTGATACTTTTCAAAGATTTTATCTTAAGTTCAAATCTTGCATACACTTGTCATAGCATTAGCACATCTTTAGCCTCCCTAAACATTATTTTTCCTAACCCTAGCTACATAATCACGTCACCTTGCATATACCAAAACCCTAGCATTTCATCCAAGTATCAAAATCCCACAAATATCTCCAACAATCAACTTGTCCAAATCATTTGTCAAACCCAACACTTTACATAATCACATATCCCTATCTTGCATATCCTAAACTTCATTATCAACCTTAGCATACCCCCTTTGCATAATCCAATCTTAATTTGCATACATCAAACTTCAACATCATTTCTAAGTCTAAGACCCAAGACAATCTTCACTTTGCATACCTTAGGACCATCTTCATATCCCTTAATCAAAGTCCAAATCATCACTTGCATTTGTATTAGTCCATCATTCCCTTAGGTCATTTACATATTGCATATCATAACCCTTCCATAGCTTGCATAACACACCTAAACCCCTAAAAATACAAAAAATAGTGACATCTTGCATACCCCCTTTTCAATTATCAAGTTTCAACCTATTTTACCAACTGCACACTTTAGGTGTGCGCTTGGTAGTTTCAGGGCACACTTGGTAACTAGGAAGTCCACCTTAGGTTCCACAGCTCGATATTACATTCCCACAACTTGTATTTCATCCCTAAGCCCTAAAAAAATCCTAAAGACACTTAGAGCATACACACTCTACATTTTTGTCACCCAAACACCTCACTTTCCAACTGTACCCTTCTGGGTACCAAGTGCACACCTTAGGGGCACACTTGGTATTGTTTGAGCACAGTTGGTTTAGGTGTGCACTTGGGAGGCAAAGAGTCCATTTTAATATTTCACCATTGCATCTATATACTTAGGTATCATACCATCTCTCACAAGGACTCAGTCAGCTCAAAGACTAGAAGACCTATATCAACCCTTATTTTATGAAGTGCAAACACAACCAAAAGACTCATCCTAGACAAAAAAAGACCAAGAAATCTCAACAAACTTTTGACACAAATCAAACCAACCATTACTCATGGACCCACTAAGCATGTACCCACCAAACTGGAAGGAAACTTGCAACAAAGAATATAACTATTTCCACATAATCCATAATAGATCTAAAATAAATATGTAATTGAAATCCACATGTAAGAGAATAGACAACATACCCACAAAAATGTGACACAAGTTATACCCTGGGAAACCCTCATTGAGGAAAAAAAAACCCAGCCTCCAAAAGCATCCATCACCATGTATTATTCAGCAAAAACACCATTGCAATACAACCAAGGAAGCCTTCAAAGCCATAGCCACAACTGAGTAACCTATGTGAACAAACATGAATCTACACATCCCATGCCATGCTTCCAACCTTCACAAATGCTCCCTTGGCTAACCCGTCAAGCCTTGTCTCGCTTGACTCTTTCCCTTTTTTCTTTCTATCTTCTCTTCTTCTCACCCAACAACTACCCTTGTGGCTGCTTATATAATAGCAAGTCCCACAAAACCACTAGGTGGTATTACATAAACCATGTGCTACCTAACCCATTGACCCCACATTTAATATTGTAATTTTAATTCTTTTCCCCAATATTAAATAATTACATGAAATATTATCACAATGTTACAATAAAATCATCAAGTATATCCCATGGGAATCTTTACATGTTACACATCCATCTAGATGCTCCTAGATCCAACATTACATAATAAAATAAAAAATACATTATAACAATATTATGCAATGTGTGCAACACCCATTATCTCAACAATCTCCCACTTGTTGTATACATTGCATAGGGTCAATCTGTAGCCACATAATGAACAAGGGAACAATCCCTCCTAGCACATTCACCATCATGGATCAAAGTACACCATGTGCTCCATCCTAGTACCAGCAACAAAATCAAAGTATCCAACATCTCAAATATGAATGAAAGCACCTCATATTATGCCACTACCACTGGACATACATAGAAGCCATCCAAAGAGAAAGCCACCTTGTACCAACTAAAATGCCAAGCACAAAAAATCTGATCCAAAGGTAATCACATGTATTTGTAGTTGTCAAAATATTCATAGCTAAAATAGCACCCACAACAAGTGCCAAACCCATCTAACTATCCATACCTCCAAAGGTATACCAAGTGAATCTCACATCATCAACATATCCAATCTGTAACCTGCAATCACAAGCCTTAAGAGAAATACCTTCCACATATATACCAAGAAGCTCCCACTGCAAAAGATAATGTCAAATCTATAACCAATCCAATCACAACATCTCAAAGAAGTGAATCCATGTAGTCTCGAGGGCATCCACAATACATAAACCAATAACATGCAAGAAGAACTCTCATAACAAGTCTTCAACAATCTCCCAAGCTCTCCACTACCAACAGAGGAAAGAGATAAAGGAATAACCATGTCATCTCTCACATGACATACATTAGCACAAACCAATGATCACAATCTCTAACTAATCTCAAATCCAATGTAAGCAAAACTAAACATCTAGAAAGATAACCAAGACTAGAGAGAAACTATGCAAATCA
Source organism: Cupressus sempervirens (assembly GCA_028749045.1). Lineage (NCBI taxonomy): Eukaryota > Viridiplantae > Streptophyta > Pinopsida > Cupressales > Cupressaceae > Cupressus > Cupressus sempervirens. The sequence goes on along the minus strand of CM053793.1, from coordinate 446,343,318 downwards.
TAACATGTATCGTATCCTTCTACACACACCTCTAGATGTAAACTATGCAAGTATGATCCTCCATAAAATCCCAACAAGAAGCCACAACAACACCCAAACCATATGACCAATCATAGATCTAAGTCTCTCACATGAAGATGAAACTCATAAACCATTCTTAGATCAAGGAATAACCATTCCTAATCCAAGGAATATGCCCAATATAAAACCATCTCCCAAACTCAACCATCATAACGACATATGCACATGGAGATAACCAATGCTAAACCATCTCTGAAATGAACCCTCCAAAACTAACTCATGTACCACATCTCAAGATCCATAGCCATGAAAGAAAAGCATAAATATAATGCACTTGAGAGAAACAATGGGCTATACCTCTCAAGTAGTAAATTGCCGAGTAGACTAAGAGTGGGGAATGCAAATGCTCATCAAGATATCCAAGTCTTCAACCAATACTCATATAAGAACAATCTCCTCTGAAGTCCATATCAAGTGAATGCTCCTCAAACTTCCTACTGAAACCAAATAACTATCCCAACAAATACTTCTCTAATCCAAGAGAAAATAGCATCACCACCATCTCTAAGTATCCATGAGTACCTGTAACCAATCAATCCATGTCAACTCCAAATGCAACATAGAAATATCATGAAATATCTAGCTTATGATCAATGTACTCAATACCAAGAAACTAAACCAAGATCAATGTCAAAGTTCTAACCATGGCCTTAAGAACATAAACATGACAACATGATCTAAACATCTCAACCAAAGAGATAACATGCTCCATATGAACATACTATAACATGTCAAAACTCTAAACATGTATCAAGAGTATATCTTGACATAATAATGAAACCATCCTTACACCAAGGATAACATGTCAAATGAAAGCATAAACCACACCTTTATGAAGAATGCCATGAGTCCTCAAGATGCAACCATCTCCACATACCATGAAGAAAACCATCTCCACATACCATGAAGAACCATCTTCACACACCATGAACATAACCAAGAGCCCCATGAGTCCTCAAGATCTAACCATCTTCACACACCATGAAGATAATAGACAAATCTTCAACATCTACAAACACTCAATAAATATATCAATGCCAAAAAAGACCTCGCACTCAATCGTGGTACCAAGTCATCATAAAATTCATCTCCTACATGAAGATTCTCTAGGTCTACACTAACACAACCAAAGTTTTATTACCAAGTGAAACCAAAATCTCCAAACCAAGAAGATACAAACCAAACCAGGAACTAATCCTGCACTATCACCTCATCACTGTCACAAGCTCCCACTAAATTGTGTATCTAAGCTATCCATGGCATCATGATGAAAAATCATCCTCTAACCATGAGAATCAATCAAGGAATCAAACCACCAAAGAACTCAAAGTGCACATCATGAGCTCCTCAAAAGAAACCAAATAACCATGATCCTCAACCAACAAGATATACCAACATAACCAAATCAGGAATCCAAACTAATGAACATCAAGGATGTACCTGTTTATTCAATCATTTCATGCCAAAATCCATGATGCCATGATCAAATCCATGAACCGAGCATTTGGCTCTCAATATGTCCAACCTGTTAGCATAAAATATTCAACCACAATCCTCCACCATGACTATACCTGGTAACAACATCTCATCCCTTCTACATGAAGAAAAATTAGCAAATCATGTGACTTAGGGCATAGACAATCCAAATCCAAGCCACCAATTTAAATATGCATCAATAATGAACGATCAATAGGCAAAGACAACCCATATCCAAGCTATAAATGCAACATGTAAGTATAGACCACTTACAAAACTACACAACTTGTAGACCCAACAAGTCATTATACAAATCCAAACCAAAAATTGATAATCCTATCTTCATGAGACCAATCTAAAATATGAACTGGGTATACAATGAGACCAAATTTGAATCTCCAAAATATACAATGTCATAAACTCACAATGTTACCATAGTCAATATATACCATAAACTATTCAGATTAATATATCCCTAAATAAATCATGTCAAACTTGCACCAAATCTAAACCAATGTGTAGGGCTCTCCAAGAGCTTTCTATTGACTACTCGAAGTCCAAAATCTGACTCTGTATGCCCAAGTTATGCCCTAATTTGTGCTCAAAATAAAAACCATCTAACTTTTAGGCTCTTAAAACCTTAAAAAATGTCAAAATCACAAAATCAAACCTATACCATGTTGTAGTGCTCTGAATTAGCTTTCCAATGCCTATAAGAAGTCTAAAATCCAATATCTTGAGAGAAAGTTATGGTCATTTTACTAAGACAGTCTTTTTACCATTTTCATTGTGATTATTTATTTATTTATTTTTGTGAAAAAAAAATTGGCAAGATTAAATTTGACAACCATCACGAGCTGAAACTAAAATACTCTTTCATTTCGTCTGAACATGGTCAAACTAGGGCATATTATATATCAAAATTTATGGAAATGTCGACTTGGATCCAATGGTGAGGCTTGTTTTTACCCAGGAGGTCAATTATGCAATCTCTCCCATAAAACCCTCATTTAAATGAAACATTTGAAAAAATCTTTTGTCCAACAATTTCACATGCCCAAAATCTACCAACATCCCATCATAGCAGCAAACCCAAAACCCTTAGATTTGCAATAAACAACTCATATATCCTGTCATTTCTTTTATCCTGTCATGTATTTCCATGAATTCAATTTAGGGTTACAATAATAAAACCATAGCTTTGATACCACTTGTAAGGAAACTTGCAATAAAGAATATAACCATTTCCACATAACCCATAATAGATCTAAAATAAATATGCAATTGAGATCCACATGCAAGAGAATAGACAACGTACCCACAAAATGTGACACAAGATATAACTTGTGAAACCCTCATTGAGGAAAAAATAATCAAGCCTCCAAAAGCATCCATCACCATGTATTATTCAACAAAATACATCATTGCAATACAATCATGGAAGCCTTCAAAGCCATAGTCACAACCAAGCAATCTATGTGAACAAACATGAATCCACACATCCCATGCCATGCTTCCAACCTTCACAAATGCTCCTTTGGCTAACTTGTCAAGCCTTGTCCCCCTCAACTCTTTCTCTTTTTTCTTTCTATCTTCTCTTCTTCTCACCCAACAAATACTCTTGTGGCTACTTATATAGTAGCAAATCCCACAAAACCACTAAGTGGTATTACATAAACCATGTGCTACCTAACCCCTTAACCCCACATTTAATATTGGAATTTTAATTCTTTTCCACATCATTAAATAATTATATGAAATATTATTACAATGTTACAATACAACACATCAAGTACATCCTATGGAAATCTTTACATGTTACACATCCATCTAGATGCTCCTAGATCCAATATTATATAATAAAATAAAATAATGCAATATTATGCAATGTGTGCAACACCCATTATCTCAACACAAATAGTAACCCTCAAGAAATGAGACAACCAACCTCAACAAGATGTCTACCATGAATTTCCCTCTTAACACTTCCCCTACACATGGAATGGTTCAATGGACTTTCAATTTTGAACCCATATTCGTACCTAGACCACCTAGATGTGGAAGTGTACCTACAACACTCGAGGATGAACAAACTCATCCATTTGAATTCAAAAAACCTAACGCAAGTACCTTTAATCCTTCAAACATACAACAAGGTACTTTGCACCTAAGTGACAATTCTGACATAGACTATGGTATCACCGATGAAGAAATGACTAAAGCATGTCAAGACAAAACTTTTCAAAATAACTTTAAATTCTTGGCTACCCAAGAAATAGTCAAGTTTATCCCCAACTTGGAAGGACCTAAGTCTAAATATCAAGATAACCCCACATTTAAAAACATACAACCTATGATTAACTTAGACTTGGATAAGAGGAAACAACCTTTGGAATTTCCAAATACAAAGGTAACACCTAATAGACCTCATAAAGAATCAATCATTGAGATTCTCCAAGGTACCTTTGAACACATAAATATCAATCCCCTATTTGATGAACCTTCATAAATCAATGGCAACAAGACTCTTTCAAAGTATCCCAAAAGAACATTAAGGATTGCCTTAATCAAATGATGCAACAACAAGAAGTACCTAAGGAAACTTGCACCATAGGGATGCCAAACATACCTCCTTTAGAAGGAAATAAACAAAGTGCACCCTTGCTCCTAACTCTACCAACTATTATGACATCAAATACTATGGAGCCCCCTATGAGTATGTCATGTGAAGCATCAACACTTATTGCAAAAACACCTATCGAACTACAAAGGAAGAGTCTTATTGACATATCACCAATTCCACAAAGGAATGTGGCTCATTACCAAATAAATATGATGTCTCAAGGTGAAACATCAAACCCCCAAATGCATCAAAACAAGTATTCTAACATAATGCTCACCTCTAAGGGGCATAGTCAACATTCAAAACAATGACACCATCAAGTGGTGCAAGGACCCAATGTTCCTAATGCATAACCAAATCAAACCCACTTAACATGCATGCGACATATCAACATCAACAATAACAACAAGTGATGCAAGGACCCAACATCCCTAACACACAAACTATTCTAAATCCCTTGACTTACATGCGATGTCTCAACAACAATTTCAACAACAACAAGCAATGTTTGCAAAATAACAAGAACAATTAAAACAATAGTTGAAATATAAAAAATGTTTGTAGCAACAAATTGCTTGTCAACAACAATTGTTGCAACAATCACATGTGCTACAACAAACTCAAAAAATACCTCTGCAACAATAGTCTCATACATGGCCATATTCTCAACAAATAGAGGTACCTCAACAACAACCACAACTAATGGCGCAACAACCACAACCAATGACACAACAACCACAACCGATGGCACAACAAGTATCACAAGGACCTTTCCATCTCTGAGGTCCCAACATGCCTCAACCTCCTAGTGATACATCACCTAAGTCTTTAGATACATATATGTCAAAATTGAGTAGACATAGTTCTAGCCATAACAAAAGATCTACTCAAAGACATAAAAGTCTCAAAGAAAGAAATAACACTCAACACCCTAATGAGGATTTACTACACTAGTTCAAGCAATTGGCTAGACAAGTTGAGGCATTGGGAGTCCAGAAGAAACAAGTTCTATACTTAAAGGGATTTATGTCCTAATCCCTTTGAAAAAAAGTCTCTACATGCCTCCATTTCCAAGACATTTCGAGGCACCAAGATTTGAAAAATATCAAGGAAAAGGCAACCCAATTGACCATATCAGATAACTTTGTGTCTCTTGTATTGAGCTCAGTGATGAACCCACTTATCTCATGAGATTATTTCCTCATTCTCTCGGTGGGCCAACACTTGAATGGTACTACAAACTACCGAGTAATATAAAATCTTGGTCAGAATTAGTAGACAAGTTTGTGTCCCACTTTGCCTTCAACATAACAAATGAGGTGACACTATCTAATTTGTGCTCAACAAAGTAAAAGATGTGAGAACCATTCATAACATTATTATTACATTGGAGAAACCTTGTCAGTCAATGCTCATTGGATATTCCTGAAGAACAACAAGTCAATCTATGCATTAAAAACATAGTCCCTGGTCTAATGTATGAACTTATGGTCAAAAGTCCAAGCACTATTGCTAAGTTAATGGAAAAGGGAGCTAGCATTGAAGATGCCCTCTCTTGTAAAAAAATACTTAAAAAAAGAAAGGAAAATACCAATACAAACTTGTCTAATGACAAGACGATTTTTTTCTCCAAGAATAAGAATGTCACTAATGATGGTATTGTCGATGCCTGAATGATTAGTATGCCACAACCTCATATGACTCATAAAGGTGCAAATCCTACAAGTTCACTAACTCCTACCCAAGTGTCATCTCAATAGAAAACAATTGATAACTCAATGCAAGAAATACCATGAAGATGCCCTAGGAATAAAGATAAACAATTTAAACACCTGGGGATACCATTTGAAACTACACTTCAACAATTACTCAACAATAACTTCTTGCAGTTACCCCCGATCAAGGATGAACCAACAACTAAACCCTCTTAGTGGGATGACAACAAATTATGTGACTACCATCATACCAAAGGACACAAGACCACTTCATGTTTCCAATCAAGAATGAAATCCAAGACCTCATCGACGAAGGTGTGATTACTGCAGACCCCTCACTATTGTTCTCAAATTCTGAACATACCATTTTTAAGGATCCTTTGGGAAACCAAGACAAGGGGAAAGCATCTAGTTTAAACTCAAACTTGCAAGCTAATGTAAATTACACATGCACCGGATATACCTACACTATCAATTGCTTCAATAAATCCAACTCAGACATATCCACAGTCACCTTAAAGGCTGAAGATCCTCATTGTGTTGTCACTAAATGTCGCACCAAGATCACCTTACCTAGAGCCCTTGCTAGACCTATTGCCTTTTCTAGACCTATGGGCCTTGGTAGACCTATTGATCCTACTTATTCTTATTACAATCTTGTTGACCAGCTTTTCAAAACCCCCACACAAATATCCATCCTAGATTTGTTGTGTTCATCCCCCCAAAATCAGAAGATCCTTGACCAAGTCCTAATAGAGTCAGTAGTACCTGATAACATTGATGTTTCCCTTAGCTGCCACTTGTAGGTGAGTTGGTCTATGCCATGAGGTTAACTACCTTGAGGTCACAAATTCAACTCCCCTTCATAGTGGAGAAGGGTTGTAGGCTAGTTTCCCTTACAAGACTTTCGTGCCAAGTACCTACTTTGCTGGCCTGGGGTATAACATTGGACTTTTCCCCCAAAGTTTTACCCACCATTTGTAGATGACTTGGTCTGTTCCTTGAGGTTTACTTCCTCGAGGTCATAGGTTTGACTCCCCTTTGTAGTGGAGAAAGGTTGTAGGCCAATTTTCCTTATGAGATTTTTGTGCCAAGTACCTACTATGTTGGATTGGGTATAGGACTAGACTTTTCCCCCAAAGTTTAGCTATCACTTGTAGGTGAGTTGGTATGTGCCTTGAGGTTTACTACCTTGAGGTCATAGGTTTGACTCCCCTTCATAGTGGAGAAGAATTGTAGGCCAATTTCCCTTATGGGACTTTTGTGCCAAGTACCTGCTTCGTTGGCCTGGGGTATAAGACTGGACTTTTTGCCTAAAGTTTTTAAAATTTTGATGGTGCTCACATCTGCTCCCAATTCCATTTCCACTCCCACTTTTTGTGCTACTTTCACTTCTTCTCTAGTTTCTACTTGGGCTTCTTCTTTTGGTGGAGATGATGCTAGTTGTGTTCGCATGCCTTCTCCTGCCCTTTCTTAGGCAACTTTTGGGGTAGGTTTTCGCCCTTTTCCCATGGCAGGGGTTAACCCTTCTATCACGTTTCAAGATAGGGCTTCTCATGTGGTTCTGAGAGGGGAGGTTATTCATTCCCTGGGAGCTGTGGATGGTTTAGCCATTTCCTATTCTGTTGTGGTAGCTTGTGAGGCTAGTATTAGTGGACAAGCTATACATCCAGGGCCTTGTGCTAGTGTGCTTGTTGTTGTAAGTAAACCCATTATGATTAATTGAGAGTTTGATATTGTCAATGAGATTTCTACTTATGTGGAGGACTTCTCCTCTACAACCACCATTTTTCATTTTAGGGTTTTTGGCCCTCTTTATCAGATCTGCATGCTTGGATTTCCAAATTTTTGGAGACTATCATTTCAAATTTAGTCTAGATTTTCCCTATGGCAAGAGGCTTTTTCATTGTGAAGTCTATTACTACTAATGATCAAAATGCCATCATTTAGCATGGGTTCTCTTGGGAGGAAAGGTTCCCCTTGATGGCCAAACCTTGGTATGTGGATTTTGATCCATCAATTGAATCCTTTAACAAGATTCCTTTCTGGGTAAGGTTGCCTAATCTTCCCCTTCACCTATGACTAGATTCTATCCTGGAGGCTATGGGGGAGGCCCTTGGGGATTTTTTTCTGGTAGATATTACGTCTTCCAATGTGTTTTAGATGATGTATGCTCACATTCTTGTGGAGATAGATGTCTTTGAGGGGCTCCCAGAAATGATTAAGTTGGCCTCTCCTAGTGTCTCTTGGATTCAACTTCTTGATTATGAGGGTATTCCCTTCAGATGTAGGAAATTCCATAAGACTGAACACCTCATTGCGCATTGCTCCTCTAGAAAGGTTAGATCGAAGAAGTCACCTTCTTGGTGGATTAGGGTTTCAGATGATCACTACACTATTCAGAAAGCTCCCTCTATTGGGGATGGGTTGGGTGATTCTACTTAGGATTCTTTGGTGGTAGATTTTGTTGTTGTTCCTCATGATTTAAATGTTTCCCCTATGGTGGTGACCAATACAATGTCCCTCCTTTGGATGTTGTGATTGCTGATTTGATTGTTGCCCATCACGTGGCTCTATCTTTGGAGGGATTTGTTGCCCCTCTTTCATGTAGTGGTGGTATTTCTTCTCCATTTGAGAGGGTTTTGGGGGGCTATTTGTGGTGTAGATAACTTTTCTTGGCAAAAGGCTGCTGGGAAGGTGGAGGATGAATGGGCAACAGTAAAAGGAAAAAAGGTCAAGCCCTCCATTCCATCATTTGATGTCTTTACATTCTCAAAAGATGAGATTGAAATGTAAATCTTGAGGCTCGAATTTCTTATCTTGTTGATCACCTGGTCTTTTTAAGGCTGTCCCATTTTGTTTTGGTTCTCCTCATTTTTTGGCCTATTGTCTTGTAGTTTGACGTGGTTATGGATTAAATTACTTGTTTTGCAACCATGGGGTTTTAGGATCTTGTATAAAACCTATTTAGGTGGTAATAGAGCAATGTGTTATCTGTGAGGCTACCCTAGTTACCTTGTTTTGGTGAGCAACCAATTTCAGCTTAGGATTGTTGTTTAATGTTTGGGCTTCATTGAAAATTATTTGATCTATAAAGGGTTTAAGGCACCCTTCAAAACCTGTTTTCCTTAATAAAAAACATTGATGTTTCCTGATTTCAAGCCATGGTTAGGAACTTATCCACATCACAACATATCACCTTTTCACCTCGAGATGTCCCTAAAGATAGACCTAATCACAATGATCCCCTTCATCTTGAGGTCTTTATCCATAACGCTAAGATCAAACGTGTCTTGATAGATGGTGGAGCAGGACTGAACATATGTACCATTAAAGTTGTCAAGGTTCTTGGTTATTTTGAAGAAGATGTGGATCCCTCTTGTAGAATCATAATAAAGGCCTATGAGAATGATGAACTCTTCTCCAAGGGTGTTACCATATTACCTATCATAGTTGGTCTGACCACTAAGAACACATTGTTCTAAGTCCTAGATATTGACATGAACTACAACATGATACTAGGATGTCCTTGGACTCATGCTATGAAAGTAGCACCTTCTATATATCACTAGTGTCTAAAGTTTTCCTATAACAATGTAGAGGTTGCCATCCCTGGTGATATAGATCCTTTCCAGTTTTGTACTAATCTAAGAGATGCTACTACATACCAAGTCTAAACAAATAATGGAGCACAACCCACAATTTCATCTAAATATATGGACCCTAATATACTCCTCAGTAAGACCAAGGAAAAGCTAAAGATTGAAGACAAAGGGTGTGGAGCATACTTTATGTCTCAAGTATTTCACATTAGGAAGTTATCACTTTCTCCCAAATCTTGTGGTAAACCATAACTACTACAAGTACAACAACCCAAGATCAATACAGAAAAGGGCATTTCTATCAATTTCATTAGCGAAAATGGCCTACATGAAGAACATGTCTATGAGAATACATCTATCTGTATTGAGAAAGAAAAAGAAGAGCAAGAACCCACTTCAATATCTCTTAACAAGTATAAACTTGGGTATGCTATCATGCAAAAACAAGGTTATGATGGATGTAGTGGTCTTGGATCTCTAAAACAAGGAATAATTGAACCTATTATTGCAAAAGGATGACCTTCTAGTTTGGGGGTTGGATTTAGGCCATTGCAAATAGGTCCCCCTAGTAATAAGGTACCCTTGTGTGAGAGTACACATGTTTTGAATGATGAAGAGGCATTTGAGGATACCCAACCCAAAGCTGACAATCTTGATAGTCCTTATACACTTGACCATAAGTTTTTTGACCCTAATAACCTACCCATAGAGAATAACCATGTTACTATAACTCCACATGTCACTCAAACCAGGTCTACACCTTGGGTCAAAATATTATGTGATCCAAGTCCTCCAGCTTCTAAACATGACCTCACTGATACTACCAAGTCTGATACCCATATATATACCTTTGACCAAAGCCCATTCAACACCGATGATGACACCTCCTCAAGTTATCCCAAATTGTTGGATTGGGACCAACGTGGACCATTGATCTTTGACCAATTCAAGAATGATGATGCTTCTTGTAGAAGCCTTTGAATACTATAAAGACATTACAATTGGTGACCATAAAGAAGAATTTTCTCTTGAATTGAACATATTGGCATATTTTGGGGAGTCAACTCCATCTTCTAGTCACAAAACTGACAACAAAGGAAAAAATAGAAAAAATGACAAGAATATGTCTCTTGGTTACAACTGAAAGGCACCATTAGAGCGTAAAAATAAAATGCTAAGCAGCTCCCAAGGATACAAGATGAACAAGTTGATGCCATGAATTTAAGTGTTCCAATTTTTAACATTCCACAGAGTCTTCTGCTCTCTATACTTGAACTCTCTCAATCAACCTTCATGTGGGAAGTTGTTGGTCTTAATCCTCCCAGTTCTTCCTTATATCTAGTTATTTATGCCCAAATCTTGCTACATGGCTTATCCAACACCCACAATCACACCTTTATAAAAAAATATTTTGAATACATCATCATTAGTGATCCCCTTTAGAAGAAATCCTTTGACCCAACTATTCTCTGATGCCTTGATTTGCAAGAGGTAGAAACTATCTTGGTATATGATGGTATATCTCGAGGCCATTCAGGTGGTTTGAGTTTAACTACAAACTTGGAGTGAATCCTACATAGTTATAACCACTTGTGGGTCCATTGGTTATCAACTAGCAACATTGACAATAGATTCATTTTTATCATTCATCAACAACATTCATGATTCTATCTAAAAGTCTTGAGAAAACATTTTTTAAATGGCAAAAAGTTCTAAAAAACGAAACAAGAAAATGAAAAAAATCATGAAAAATGGACACCTTGATGAAAACTTGGCAAATAGGTGCCATGCGTAATCACATCCTTCATACTTTGAGACATCCTTAGTCCTCGATCATGGCCCATGAGTTGGTTAATGTCTATTGTTATCTTATCCAAGCATCACTAATCAGTACATACTCTATCTTTGCCCTTTGTAAATAGTTTTTGTCTTGTCTAATGGCATATTACCTATATAGTGTGCGAGTTTGAAATTGAACAGGGGGCATGTCCCTAAGCACACATTATCCATTGAACTTATTGCATATCAGATCAGACCTCACACTTGTGAACCCCTTAGGGTCCTTAAAAAATCCTAAAAATTGAGATATGATCCTGAAATAGTTTAAAAAAATTCAAATATGAACCTAAGAAAAGACCTAAAAACCATATAATGTCTTGAAAAAATCCACAAAAATCATATAAAGTCCTAAAAAGCTGATAAAAATCATAAAATGTCCTAAGCAAATCCATAACAATCACATAATGTCCTAAATAAATTGATAAAATCACATAACATCCTAAACAAATCCATGAAAATCACATAATGTCCTCTAAGAAAATCCATAAAAATCACATAATGTCCTGAACAAATTGATAAAAAACACATAATGTCCTAAAAAAATCCATAAAAAAATCATAAAAATGTCCCAAAGAAATGAGCAACACAAAAACATCAAATATCCTCAAAAACCCTAAAAATCACAAAACTCATTGAAAATTTACATTAAACCTTGTAAATAATCACTATGGATAATCATTCTTTTTCTTAAACACTTGCACTTTCACAGATAATTCAAAGAATTGCACATCAATGATAATCACACCTTGACCTACTATATGAGTAGTGTGAACCAAAAATTAATCCAACTTGTCACTATGATCCTATCAACCAAACCAACAATCAAACCTATCACATCACCAATCTGCACAAAACCAAAGACACTAAAAAATAAGTAATAATGGATGAGAGTAGTTGTTGGCTCACACAATTTGGTGATTTATTTATTTATTTTTCTTCGATCACATTCCTATGCCACTCAATGACATAAACTAATCTATGAGAGTGATCTAGATGATTCATGGTTGTCTTTTGCTTTTTGGTCTATTAAATGTACCTTTGAGAGTTTGGGCATGTATATATGCCTTAGGAGGGACAAGTTAAATTTTTTTCCTGTCTACATCGTGCATGTTTACACAAAAGGCTTACACTTGCACTCTAGCCCTTTATGCTAGAATGGCCTGCATTCCATTTGCCATATCAAAATAAAGCTCCTTTGACATATAATGCACTTTATGAAAAAAAAAGTCCTCACCTCATACTAATTGGTCCTCATATCATCTCCTTTGTCTTCTGACATCCATCTCATTCACCACCACCATAGTCATGTACTTTGATACACCAAAAGCATCTTCATCTTGTATTCCTACATTCCTGCATAATCATACACTATTTGTCAACCTTCTATGGCTTTCTACCAAGTCTGGCCTAAGTTTTCCTAAGTTTGAACTAGGTTTGACCAAGTTTGACTACATTTGATAATTTTTGACTAGGTTGTGCTATGTTTCGATCCATTTCTAGGGTTTTGAGCATGCATACCAAATTTTGGGTTATTCCGAGTTTATTTGCATTATTTTTGCCCCTTTGCATAACTTTTGGTCAAATTTCTACCAACTTTGACCATTTTTGACTAGGTTGAGCTATGTTTTGACCCTTTTCTAGGGTTTTGGGCATTCACACAAAGTTTCAGGCCACTTCGGATCCATTTACACTGTTTTCTGGTCCCTAGAGCATCCTAGGGTGCACTTGGTCATGCCAAGTGCACTTGGGCAATTAGATACCCAAAACTGCCCCTTGGGCTTTAATTGACCCCATTTTGCACTTCAGACCCCATAAGTTTTGCATTTGAGCTCTGATTTTTAATCTGTTAGTTCTTATGGATTTGTCTCTTCATTATCAACAAATTGAAATATCATATTGAATTTTGGGTCAATTTGTCGAGGGGGAAACCATATATACCATCCCTACTGGGGCATGTTTTTATGGCTTCTATATAAGATATTCTTTGACATAACACTCTAAATCAAATTGTATCAAAGAGGGGCAAAATATAGATGCTAAAAATGGTTTGTGTCTACTGTTTAATCACATTTTCATACTAACAAGTCCCATTTTCTCATTTTACTAATTCTGATCTTTTGGCCAATTTGATTATCATTCAAACGTGTTTTGACAATATCCTTCATTGTTCACTCCCTCATTCAATCAAATGCAAATCATTTCAGAATTGACTCTTGTTTTATCCAAACTTTTTAAAATCAGCTCCAAATCATTTCAGCATCATTAGAATTTCATCCAATCAACCCTAAACCATTTCAATATCACCAAAATCCTTTCTAATCAACCCAAAATTATCCTAGATTGACCCAAAACCATCCCAAATCAATCCAAAATGATTTGAAACATGTCAAATATCTAAAATCAATCATCATTTGTCTAACCCTAGGTATTATCGTATCCCTTACTACCTTGGCAATCTATCAAACCTATCAAATCTGACCTTAGCACTGCCATGTCCCTCAGTGCTAGGTTAAACTATCATTTTCATCACCTGATCATTGACATTGTCGAATCCCTCAATATCTAATCATGACCCTATCCAATCAATTTAATAACATTGAGGATGTCTATTGATGTTATTATGATCAATATTATCAATCAATTCCAATCTTGTGGCCTTTACAATGTCTATTAAATGTCACACGTCTTTAATCCATGTCATATGTCCTTGACATGTTATCAATCATAATCACTCAATCAATTTGATCATGGATTTGATCCACCCACCATCATCCTAGTCAATTTGCATAATCATCACATTTCATCAAAAGGATAATCCTACATTTATCTAATCAAATTGGCCAATCATTTACTAATTTATCCTGTAGGATTAGATAATCCATAATCTATTCATATATCCTTTCAATCATTTTCATCCTACATTACTAGTTATTCTTCCTATTAACCAACATTCTCAATTAATTAATTGATTCATCTTTGTGAACTATGGGAATTCTCAATTTCCTAAGTCCTATTTTCCCACTTCTAATTCTTATTTTACTAATTTTCATTTGTGTGGACTTATGAAATTTTAATTCAAATATTCCACCTAGTCTTGACACATGGACATAATGCATCATAGATCCCCTCTCTACATTTGGCTAATATGTGTCATATTTGACATATATTATTCCTTAAACATGACTATAATAAGCCACATTAGTCATAGATTCTAGTCTACAAGTGGCTTTGATGTGTCATAGGCATGTCATATATTATCTTCCACATTTAGCCATTTTGACTTTTATGTGTCATAGAATCCTATATGTGGCATATTGCATTATATTTGTCATAGATATTCTAAGGAATATCATGCCAAGTTTCATTGTAGTGCCTGCCCCTAGCTCGCATTTCTGTTATCAATGCTAGCTCGCATTTCTGTTATCAATGCCAAACTCTTTTAGGCCATTTTATGCTTGATGTTTAGTAGCATTACTTTTAGATTATCGGATATTGTTTCATATTCAGTTGATTTATGATAAGATTACTTGGTACTCTATATTTTAGGTATGCATGATGATTATCACAGTGTTTGAAATTATTGACGATGATTAGTTAGATGGTTTATTTATCCTATGTGTTTTTCTTATGGACACTTACCCCATATTGCATGTGTATGGTGTGTGTGTTTGTTTTCTTTATGTATGGCATTTCTGATGTGTTTAAGGAAGGGAGTCATAGTCACCTACTAGTCAGGATCTACATGATGCACCACTTCTTGCCATTGCCTGTTTAGCTTAGAACATTGTGTCTATACATGCGTGGATTTTATGTAGGTCATAGGTACCGGGTATCGGCTTCCCAATTGCCAGGATGAGCGTACCCTATCGCATTATCCCAATGGTAAGAGATGGGAGATAAATTGTAAAGTCCAAATCCTAAACCTTTAAGCCATTTGTCTTAATTGATAATTAGGATAAGTATCTGAGTCGAGTACCCTCTGAATGCATCGGATGACGTTAATTCATGATTATAACCCTTTAGTTTGATTTTGTATATCATTTTCTATGATGGGTTTTCGTATTTGACTTTATGAGTCTTTGATGAATTTTTTATTAATTAAGTCTAATTAAAAGATTAAATTAATGATTTAATTTAATGAAAAATTATTATGATATTTTAATATTTAATTATATTTAATTAATGAGAAAATTAATTAAATAAAAGGAATTAAATTTGAAGATAAAAATTATAAGAATAAATTTAGAACATGATAATATTTATTAATTTAATAATAATATATTTAGAGTTCATTTTTTTAATAAATGCTAAATAATATTATTATTTAAGTTAATAAATAGTTATCAAATTAAATGTTCGATAATAAATTGAGAAGTGGGAAAAGAAGTTAATTTATTTCATGTTCGCATGACATGTGCATGAGATTAAATTTAATAAATTAATCTAAAAAGAAGTCAAGTAAAAATTAAATAAAGTAATTTAATAATTCATTTTACGTGCATGAAAAGATAAAGAAAGATTAAAAAAAAGTTAGTAAGAGTTGAGCTTGGTGAGCAGAGAGTTCTCTTGGGTAAACACACAATTAGTGCCCTGATTTAAGGAGAGAACTCTTTATCACAATTTGAGGGTTAATTTTTGGAGGGATGCAAATTTGGAGAGCGAAATTTTGGAAGAGGAAGGAATTTTTGAAAAGCAAAGGGTTCTAAGAGGAGGGACTTCTCATCAATCTTCTTGGGCGTAGCGAGTTAGCATTATTGTCCAGGTGGATGCTTGTGTTTATTTGCAAAATTTAATTACGCAATTTCCTTCCCTATCTTCTTCGTGCTTGTGGATTGTGAATTCAAATTTCTCTATGATAAGTACTTAAACATTTCAATATTGTAAACTGTAAAATGCTAGCCAATATCTCCTGCATGCGTAAAGATTGGAAAAGTAATAAAAAAACTCTCATTTCATAGATTAAAGAATTTATTATTTTAAATCGAAGAGGGTTTGAGATTTAAAAAGAAAATTTTAATTTAGAAATTCAAATGGTTAATCGAATATTTTCCTATTAGGCTATGGTTGCAAATATCTTAAAAATATATATATACGTAAATTTTGTATGGGGGGTACGGTTTTATTTTTATACTGTACTCGCTGGCGACATAATATATGGTCACGACATCAAGGTACCCTACTATGTGCAGCAGTAGTATAACTGTTGTCTGCGGCAACAGAGGTACCGACTGCCACAGGTACCCAACTGTGTGGGCCTTAAACACTTTTAAATATGCATTTTGTTTTAAATTATATTTATTTGTTAATTAATGTTAATAAGTTTATATATTGAATTTAAATATAATTTAATGTTATTAAATTAAATTTATTAATTATTAATCATTTTAATTAATATTTAATAATTTTTTATTAATATTTGATAATTTAGTAAATAATTAATGGATGTTAATAAAGTTATTCTTTTAAAAAATGGTTATTAATTAAATTAACTAAATTTAATTTAATTAAGTTTATTTAATAATGGAGGATTGTAATATAATTGTAAAATTGATCTAATTATTAATAACTTTGATTTTTAAATAAATTATAAGCTATTTTATTAAAAATCAATAAGTATTAATTTAACAATTTAAATGAATAATTACCTTGAGATTAATTTAATTGACTTAAAATCGAATAAGGGTAATTCTATATTTTATTTGAATATATGAATGGGGTTAATAGTAAAGGGTTTAATTGTAATTTGTAGGTATTTGAAAATTTACATTGAAACAGATAGTTAAACCTTATATTCAACTCAATGATATGTTTCTTAAAAAACCAAAACTTTGATACCTACACTCTGTTATATGTGTACTATCTATGTTTTGGGGTTTTTTTCCTAGATTTGACCAGTCTTAGGTTGTTATTAGAGGCTCGGGGGTTATGTGATTGTGATATTATGATGTTTTGATCTCCATTCTTTCAACCCCACCATGGTATGTGATGGCATGCTCTATGATATGTTTGTATTTACTGTTCGTTATTACTTTCCAGTGATCTTGTGTGACACTGAGGTGAATATATGTGACCTACTTGACTTAACCATTTTTGAGTCCTCAATCAGTTATATTTGGGTTACTTTACAGTCCTTTTGATGGGGCTGAAGTGTTTTACTATGTTCTTGATGATGTCATGTTGTGACATGCTTGACTTAACCATTTTGAGGCATTGATCAATATTATTGGGATACTTTCTGGTTGCTTGTTGAGAACCGATGGATATTGTGATTTATCTTTGATGCTTTCCAATTGCTCATAGAGAACTAATGTGATTATTATGATTATCTTTTGATGCTTTCCAGTCACTTGTATAGGACTGAGGTGATATTTATATGATTCTTGATTTGTGATGTTATGAGCCTAGGGTAGGTTATCTGCATGTAGTGCTATGAAGTGGCTTGCAATGGGGGCCGGGGGCCCTAAGTGGCTCCAAGGGTAACCCATTGTAAGTTGTTTTGATAAGTGAAACACTAAATGAGAGTAAAATGAACCTAATAAGAGTTAATTGTATGTTCTCGCCCATGCCTCGAGTGCTAGTATAGATTAGGATGGGAGACGAGAGAAAGCTTGGTTGCAACCTTGCATTTCGTAGTATGCCTTGTCAGTACGAGAGGATTCTAGTGGCCGCAGTGGGATCACTAGGGACTCAAGAGTCTTAAGGGACTGTTTGGGTAACTCCGAGCATGATTTATGCGATGACACTTGCCCACTTACATAGTAGGTTTCCTACGTGTCTGTGTGTGCCTCTGAGAATTAGATGTCAATCTATGTTGGAACCTTTGAGTTAGAATATTTTTTAGGATCTCCTAGACTTAGAGAGTATTTTGATATTTGGTTTGATATCCTGTTTGGGACTTGAGACTATATCCTCAGTGTGGTGGGAGTGGGCCATTTAGGTTCCACATGGTTGGGTGATAGTGCTTTTTCACTCTTACCATTGAGATCTATCTATAGTCACTGTGGCTGGAGCTTCTTGGGATGCTTGTTTATCATGTTTAGATGATGATTATTTATTGACGCATTTCTTTATATTGATGATTAGCATGTGATAGGTGATGTTATGTACTTTGTAGGATCATCTTATGCTTTATTCTAGCATGTTAGATTTTCTTATATGTATGTTGGTAGTATGTTTTAGTAGTGACATCCCTATTACGATAGTACCGATGATCTGATCGATGGTTTGGGATGTTATGCGTGGGGGATGGCTAGGGCCCATGATGGTCTTATGATGCTATTGACAGTTGGGAGGAACCACACACTTAGTTGTGTTTCATGATGGATAGTTGTATTTCATGTTGGATGTTTATATCTTTTATGATGGATGGATGTATCAGGAATGGTGGATGGTTTCAATTATTTTATTATACTTGTATCATGGATCTGAGGAGGATGATGTATTTATATTTTTACATATGTATATTCTTTTAGCCTTTCATACCCTGTGACATGTATAGAGGATGATTAGGCATTCCAAATTAATTTTCCAAGAGGCATTCAAAACAAATGTATATTATGGACATTGGAATTTCTAATTATTCTTTCATGTGGATGCGATAGTTGTTAGACTTAGTATTAGTTAAATTTATATGGGATTCAACATCATGGGATCCTTAAGAAATGTAACCTGTTATGTATGCTTTAGTTGATTGTATGTTATTGCTTCTGCTACTATGTGTTTGATGTGCATGATTTTTCTTTCTTGCTTTTAAAAAAAAAATGCTACCAAACTTAGTAAAACTTAGGTTATTTCTTTTGGATCCCTTGGTGGGGCATTACATCTAGTATCAAAGCCCAAGTTTCTACATTGGGAGCTTTGGGTATTTTGGAATGCCACTAGTGTTAACTAGTTGAACAAAAATGAAAACCTTAAACTGTTATGTATATCTATTTCAAATTGAAACTTGAACTAGTTGAATTGAAACATAACTTAAACTTTAGTTGTATATTTTTCATACTTCAACACTTAGACTTCAAAGGTTAAATTATACGTAAACCTAAACATAGGCAAAACTGAAAATGGGAACTTAATCTATTTTCAAAACATGTATCTTCTATCTATGCATTAAGGTAGTATGTCGTTGATTGTCTTTGCGAGCATTATGTTGTTCTTGTTTAGAGAGTTTAGAAAATTTATTTCAGTAGTTGTTAAAAAGGATGAATGTTGGATCAATATGGTTTTTGATTTACTATTAAACCAGAATCATATTGCTCTAAGTGATTTAAAGTAGTATGTGTATGTTTATGATAGCATATTGTATCTAGATATTATTGTAGGATGTTATCTGGGATGAGATCTTTTGTTAGAGGCCATAACCTAGGTTGTGGTAGAGGTCATGGACAAGGCAAAGCTATCAATATCCATGAGCCTATCCATGAAGAACCTATCCAAGATGGGAATAGGGAAGAGCATGTCAGTGAGCATCAGAAAGAGATCCATAGAGAGCAACAAGTCATCTTTGAGGAGGTTGATCCGAGGCAAATGATGCAGACCATCATTGATTGCCTACCTCCTATTCATGATCAGGATAGAGCACATCAGATAGGACCTGAGCATAGACCTAAGTGTATGAGCTATCATAAATCTTACAATGCATGGTGTAATAAGCACCACTAGTTTCACCAACCATCTTAGAGTATTCCTTCTTATGTTAGTGGGGGTAGTGGTTAGCAGTCTAGTGAACCTAGAGTTCAGAGGAGCTTCGATGGAGAGTGTTTCTCATTTGGACAACTATGACACAAGTTGTCTCATTTCCCTCAAGGGAAACCATGGTTCCCAGACCAGAGACCCCCAACTTTAGAACCTACAGTTGGCAATATGGGTAGATCCGAGAGAGTGGTCTCAGTGGAGCCATATCCTCCTACAAGGGAAAGGGTCCAATGGGGCCTGCATAGTGAGTTCCTTAGCTTTATCATTCATTTAGGCTTCTAGGGCTAAGCCTAAGTCTATGGGGGGTGGATGTAGTCCTTGCCCCTAGCTTGCATTTCTATTATCAATGCCAAACTCTTTTAGGCCAGTTTATGCTTGATGTTTAGTAGCATTACTTTCAGATTATTAGATATTGTTTCATATTCAATTGATTTATGATAAGATTACTTGGTACTCTATATTTCAAGTATGCATGATGATTATCACAATGTTTGCAATTATTGATGATGATTAGTTAGATGGTTAATTTATCCTGTGTATTTTTCTTATGGATACTTACCCCGTACTGCATCTATATGGTGTGTGTGTGTGTGTGTGTTTTTTTTATGTATCTCATTTCTGATGTGGTTAAGGAAGGGAGTCGTAGTCACTTGCTAGTCAAGATCTACATGATGCACCACTTCATGCCATTGCCTGTTTAGCTTATAATATTGTGTTTGTACATGTGTGGATTTTATGCAGGTTGTAAGTACTGGGTATTGACTTCCTTGAATTACTAGCATGTGCGTACCCTATCGCATAATCCCAAAGGTAATAGAGGGAGATAAATTCTCAAGTCCAAATCCTAAACCTTTAAGCCATTTGTCCTAATTGATAATTAGGACAAGTATCCAAGTTGAGTACCCTCCGAATGCGTCGGATGTTTTTAATTCATGATTATAACCCTTTAGTTTGATTTTGTATATGTTTTTCTATGATGGGTTTTCGTATTTTACTTTATGAGTCTTTGGTGAATTTTCTATTAATTAAGTCTAATTAAAAGATTAAATTAATGATTTAATTTAATGGAAAATTATTATGATATTTTAATATTTAATTAATCAAAAAATTAATTAAATAAAAAGAATTAAATTTGAAGATAAAAGTTATAAGAATAAATTTAGAACATGATAATATTTATTAATTTAATAATAATATATTTAGAGTTCATTTTTTTAATAAATGCTAAATAATAATATTATTTAGGTTAATAAATAGTTATCAAATTTAATGTTCGAAAATAAATTGAGAAGTGGGAAAAGAAATTAATTAATTTCATGTTCGCATGACATGTGCATGAGATTAAATTTAATAAATTAATCTAAAAAGAACTCAAGTTAAAATTAAATAAAGTAATTTAATAATTCATTTTACGTGCATGAAAAGATAAAAGAAAAGATAAAGAAAGATTAAACAAAAAGTTAATAAGAGTTGAGCCTGGCGAGCAGAGAGTTCTCTTAGGTAAACATATAATTAGTGCCCCGATTTAAGGAGATAACTCTTTATCACAATTTGAGGGTTCATTTTTGGAAGGCGAATTTGGAGAGTGAAATTTTGGAAGAGGAAGGAATTTTTGAAGAGGATAGGGTTCTGAGAGGAGGGACTTCTCATTAATCTTCTTGGGCGTAGCGACTTAGCATTAGTGTCCAGGTAGACACTTGTGTTTATTCTCAAAATTTAATTACGCAATTTCCTTCCCTATCTTCTTCGTGCCTGTGGATTGTGAATTTGAATTTCTCTATGATAAGTACTTAAACATTTCAATATTGTAAATTTTAAAATGCTAGCCAATATCTTCTGCATGCGTAAAGATTACAAAAGTAATCAAAAAACCCTCGTTTCGTAGATTAAAGAATTTATTATTTTAAACCGAGGAGGGTTTGAGATTTAAAAAGAAAATTTTAATTTAGAAATTCAAATGGTTAATCTATTTTTTTCCTATCAGGCTATGGTTGCAAATATCTTTAAAAAAACATATATACATAAATTTTGTATGGGGGGTATGGTTTAATTTTTATACAAAAAAAAAAAAAAATAAAAATAAAAAATAAAAATAAATAAATAAATAAATAAATAAATAAATAATATATATATATATATATATATATATATATATATATATATATATATATATATATATATATATATATATATATATATATATATATATATATATATCATTTAAAAAATAATTAAATTGAAATGTAGGGGGGTTGGTCGGATAATGTTTGTAATGCAATTTTTTATTAAAAAAAATATTTAAAAAATAAAATAAAATTTTAATGGGGAGGGTGGGGAAAACCCCATACCCCTTCTCCCTGTACTCGCTGGCGACATAATATATGGCCACGACAGCAAGGTACCCTTCTGCATGCAGCAGTAGTACAACTATTGTCTATGGCAACAGAGGTACCGACTGTCGCAAGTACTTGGTTGTGCGAGCCTTAAAGGCTTTTAAATATGCATTTTGTTTTAAATTATATTTATTTGTTAATTAATGTTAATAAGTTTATATATTGAATTTAAATATAATTTAATGTTATTAAATTAAATTTATTAATTATTGATAATTTTAAATAATATTTAATAATATTTTTATTAATATTTGATAATTTAGTAAATAATCAATGGATGTTAATAAAGTTATTCTTTTAAAAAATCATTATTAATTAAATTAATTAAATAAAATATAATTAAGTTTATTTAATAATGGAGGATTGTAATATAATTGTAAAATTTGTCTAATTATTAATAAATTTTATTTTTTAATAAATTATAAGTTATTTTATTAAAAATCAATAAGTATTAATTTAACAATTGAAATGAATAATTACCCTGAGATTAATTTAATTGACTTAAAATCAAATAAGGGTAATTCTATATTTTATTTGAATATATGAATGGGGTAAATAGTAAAGGGTTAAATTGTAATTCATAGGTATTCAAAAATTTACATTGAAACAGATAGTTAAACCTTACATTCAACTCAACGAAATGTTTCTTAAAAAACCAAAACTTTGATACCTACACTTTGTTTTAGATTACACTTTGTTTTAGATACCTACACTTTGTTATCTATGTACTGTCTATGTTTTGGGGGTTTGTCCTAGCTTTGACCAATCTTAGGTTGTTACCAGAGGCTCGGGGGTTATGTGATTGTGATGTTATGATGTTTTCATCTCGATTCTTTTAACCCCACCATGGTAATGTGATGGTATGCTCTATGATATGTTTGTATTTACTGTTTGTTATTGCTTTCCAGTGATCTTGTGTGACACTAAGGTGAATATATGTGACCTACTTGACTTAACCATTTTTGAATCCTTAATCAGTTATATTTGGGTTACTTTCCAGTCACCTTGATGGCGCTGAAGTTTTTTGCTATGTTTTTGATGATGTCATGTTGTGACATACTTGACTTAACCATTTTGAGTCATTGAATAGTATTATTGGGATACTTTCTGGTTGCTCATTGAGAATCGATGGATATTGTGATTTATCTTTGATGCTTTCCAGTTGCTCATAGAGAACTGATGTGATTATTATGATTATCTTTTGATGCTTTCTAGTCACTTATATAGGACTGAGGTGATATTTATATGATTCTTGATTTGTGATGTTATGAGCCTAGGGTAGGTTATCTGCATGTAGTGCTGGGAAGTGGCTTGCAATGGGGGCCGGGGGACCTAAGTGGCTCTGAGGGTAACCCATTGTAAGTTGTTTTAATAAGTGAAAACATTACACTAAATGAGAGTAAAATGAACCTAATAAGAGTTAATTTTATGTTCTCGTCCATGCCTCGAGTGCTAGTACAGACTAGGATGGGAGTAGAGAGAATGCTTGGTTGCAACCTTGCATTCTGTAGTATGCCTTGTCAGTAGGAGAGGATACTAGTGGCCGCAATGGGATCACTAGGGACCTGGGAGTCCTAAGGGACTACTCAGGTAACTCCAAGTGTGATTGATGTGATGACACTTGCCCACTTACATAGTAGGTTTCCTACGTGTCTTTGTGTGCCTCTGGGAATTAGATGTTAATCTATGTTGGAACCTTTCATTTAGAATATTTTTTAGGATCTCCTAGACTCAAAGATCATTTTGATATTTGGTTTGATATCCTATTTGGGACTTGAGACTATCTCCTTAGCATGGTGGTAGTGGGCCATTTAAATTCCACGCGGTCGGGTGGTAGTGTTTTTTCACTCTTACCATTGAGATCCGCCATTGAGATCCTTCTGTAGTCATCGTGGCTGGAGAGTCTTGGGATGCTTGTTTATCATGTTTAGATGATGATTATTTACTGATGCATTTCCTTATATTGATGATTAGCATGTGATAGGTGATGTTATCTACTTTGTAGGATCATCTTATGCTTTATTCTAGCATGTTAGATTTCCTTATGCGTATGTTGTAGTATGTTTTAGTAGTGACGTCCCTATTATGATAGTATTGATGACCTAATCGGTAACTTGGGATGTTACGTGTAGGGGATGGCTAGGGCCCACGATGGTCTTATGATGTTATTGATGGTTGGGAGGAACTGCGCACTTAGTTGTGTTTCATGATGGATAGTTGTATTTTATGTTGGATGTTTATATCTTTTATGATGGATGGATGTATCATGTACTTGTATCAATTTTTTTTGAAAAAGGGGGTAAAAATTTATTCAACCGAAATCAAAGTACAAAGCAAAGGCACATGGCCCACAAAAACACTACATATTCATATCACCCAATATCAACTGCTCAACAATCTCACTAAAATCATCGAGTAACTCCTCCCTTCCACTAATATCCTGGCCATCCCCGCACTCTGAAGCCTACTTCACGAAACAATCAACCACTCTATTCCATTCTCTAGGGATATAACAAAAGGAGATAGAGTCTAAGGAATTACAAAGACTTAAAGTTTGTTTCATCAAAGCTGCTAATTGCCAACTAACATTCTCCAAGCTTTGACTATTCAATAAGCCCACAACAATCTAAGAATTAGACTCATAGATGATCTTCTTCTAGCCTAGGGAGCAACCTCTCTCAACTGCATTCTTAATAGCAAGGGCCTCCATAAGATTATTAGAGTACTAACCTTTATAGGTAGAGAAGAGAAAAACCATACCACCATCATTATCTCTACCTATGCCCCCAATACCAACATGACCAAGGTTGCCACGAGATGAACCATCCATATTAATCT
This sequence comes from Cupressus sempervirens, assembly GCA_028749045.1. Lineage (NCBI taxonomy): Eukaryota > Viridiplantae > Streptophyta > Pinopsida > Cupressales > Cupressaceae > Cupressus > Cupressus sempervirens. Next base: position 446,318,060 of record CM053793.1, on the reverse strand, counting down.
TCAAAGTCCTAGCTGAGGGGGGAGTCCACCTCCCATCTTGACAAACCCTATGCTTGCCATGGCGAGACCTTGTTCCAAGGGTGTTACCACATCTGCTCTCTCCCAAATTCAAATTTTGCACAATAGCAATATCACCAGGATCAATACTTTCAGACATATCGCACTTTGTAGAGATGGTCTCCTGAAGCCTATTGAGAATAATTCTCCATAGATGAAAACTTTGCAATGGTTTCACTCTAGCCAAAGGTTCCATAGAATGAGAGACGACTCGACCATCCAAGTAGCCCGCAAAAAAGAAGTCTTCGCTGGAGGTCTACCCAAACTCTCCCAAAAGTCAATTAAAGAGGATGTATGTGCATAACCCTATCACCAAGCTTCCCACCATCTGTGCCATATCTCTCCTAAATAAGGGCAGTGAAAGAATAAGTGAGAAGCACATTCCTCATTGTTCAAACAGAGGAAACCAAAAGAAGGTCCCTAAAAACCTCATTTGTGAAGATTCTCCCAAGTGAGGCATTTGTTTTGAGCCAATAACCATAAGAAAAAATACATTTTGGAAAAGAAAGGTTAAACCAAACCTTCTTCCACCAGTTCACCTTATCTAGACCATGCAGGTTCTTGTCAAGCATAGCATAACCTTGAGCCATAGTAAACTTGCCTTTTGGGCTAGGACTCTAGGCCAAGACATCTCACTCATGAATAGAGCTGCAAAATCTACTTTCCAAAGTTTTAGTGAGAACAACATGGTCCTCATCAGAGCCACTTGCTGGCCACTCTTGGGTGTCCTTCCAACAAGTCACCTCCACTTGACCCAAATGCTTGACCATCTTAAAGTGCTCCACTATAACCCATCCAACATTAGTAAAAGTGTGGCAAAGATTCTGAAGCTGGGGAAAGCTAGAAAGAATGGGAGGATGGCCATCCCAAGAGTCTTGCCAAAACAAGACATCAGAATCACTATTACAAATCCAGAAGAGGCCCTCCTTGATAAGTTGAGCACCCTTCTTAAGAGTGTTCCAAATACAAGAATCTTTACCCGCTAGAGTAAGTCTTGGTATATCAAGATAATTAGCACTTGGAAAATACTTGTGGACAAGAATCTTGGCCCAATCCTAATCTTTATATTTACACCATCTCTAGTACAGCTTGGCAGCTAAAGCCATGAAAACAAGGGCCATTGGCCTAAGACCAAGTCCCCTGACATGCTTCGATCTACACACAGATTCCCACTTAATGAGGCTCCATTTCAAAGAAAGAAGGCTGCTAGACGAAAGGAATTGCCTAGATAAAGCATCAAAATCCCTCACAAAAGCTTTAGCCATGTCGAGTTTAATAAACATAGCTTTCTCCTTGGATGTCAACATAGAGTGGACTGCCTTGATTGCTATCACCACCCCATCCAAAATCTATCAACCTTCAACAAAACCCCCATGTTGAGCAGAGATCTAAGAACCAAGGAATGGTTTGAATCTCTTAGTGACAAGTTTGGTAGTAATCTTATAGACAACATTGCATAACGCTATGGGCCTAAATTGGTCCAACCTATTAGCCTCCTCTTTCTTAGGTATAAGAGCCAAGAAAGTAGAATTTAAAGACTTTAGAATTTGTTTATTTCTATGAGATTCCTATACCACTTCAAGGAGATCAAACTTTATTATTTCCCAAAACTTCTAGAAAAATTCAATCGGGAAGCCATCTGGACTAGGTGCCTTGCCTTTTTTCATACCAAAAACAACTTTCTCAAGCTATGGTAATAAGATAGGGCTTAAGAGGGCCTCATTCATATCAATAGACACCAAGAGGGGGATACAATCCAAAATGGCACGCTCCTCAGCCTTAGCATGAAGGGCATCCCTAGTGAAAAGATTAGAAAAATAATTGACAGCTTCCTTCGAGATTTCTCCACAAGAAGAGATCTGATCACCATTAGATGAGACAAGAGAGGAGATATAATTACTCTATCTCTGAGCCTTCACTGAGTTGTGGGAGAAAGTAGTGTTCCTATCCCCTTCTTATAACCAATCAACATGAGATTTCTGCTTCCAGAAAATCTCCTCCTGAACCTCCCATTCCTCCAATTCCTTTAGAGCCAAGATCTCAACTTTACTCAAATCAGATGTCATCCCCTGATCTCTGATCTGACAGGTAATAATATCCAGTTTGGTCTGAGTAGCTACCTTTTGAGCATGGAGATTCCCAAAATGATTTTTATTCCATCTCTTAAGCCTATACTTCACATGATGGAGCCTCTTACTGAAAGTGTACATCGTCATCCCTTGGGCAGGCTTCCCCTCATACCAACAATCCACCATAAGGTTAGGTAAATAAAAATCTCTCAGCCACATCAACTAAAATTCGAGGGAGGGCCATTTGGTGACACTATATGTGGTGATGGAAAGCTTAATGGGCTAGTGGTCAGAGGCCCTCTAGTCCAAAATCTTAGAATTGGTGACCCACCGGTTGTTCATCCAATAGTAGGAAACCAAAAATCTTTCAAGCCTTTCTAAGATAGCCTCAGACCCACATCTCCAATTATTCCATGTAAAGACACCTTTGGATGTCTTCACATCAATGAGATGTAGAGAGCCAATCATATCCCTGAGTAGATTTGAAGATGGATCCAGCCTGGCTAGCTCACCTCGTTTTTCATCGAAACTAGTGACAACATTAAAGTCTGCCACCAAAATCCATGGAAGAAAGGGGTCCAAGGACCGAATGAATTTGATATGAGCCCATAGATGTTATTTACCTAAAAAATTATAGGAGCATATATATTGGATAAGAGACACCTTTCTCGTGTTTCAAAAATTGAAGCAACCAAAGAGATGGAAAACTGACTCGAGATCCACCATAAGGGGGCAACATTTCTAGGGTCCCAGAAGCAAGCCACCCCTCTCAAACTATTCAAGGCACCAACTCCCTACCAAGAGCCTTGAGGCCAAATCCACAAGGCACAGTTAGCCAATCCCTCCATTGAAAGCTTAGTTTCTTGAATAAAGATCACATCAGGAGACTGAGACTCAATTAATCTATGAACAACCTTTTGTCTAGGGATGTTGTTCAACCCCCTTATATTCCATGACAAAAAAATCATTTATGGGGGTGAGAGAAATGAGAATCAATGGGTTTCACAGACCCAGACTCAACCAAATTTTCACCCATTATCTTCACCTTCTCCTGATTAGTCTTCCTACCACTCTTTGACGATTTATCCAAAGACCCCTTTTTGAAGGATTTCTACTGTATGCCTAAGACAAGAGGAGCCTTATTAACCTTTGCAGAATCTAGGGTCCCCTTGTGCTTATTGGGGATAGGAACCACTAAGACAGTACCCATCATGCCCTATGATTCAACAGTATCTCCAATATCCTGCACTAGAGGAGGCAAATCAATATCCAACTGTCTAGTTTGTTGTTCCCTCATGGAAAGAATCTAATCCTCATTTTGCATATCCCCAACTTGAATCTCCTATTACCCATTGACCTCTAAAAGAATCTCAATTGGGGTACCTTCCTCTTGGGCCAAATCTTCAAGAGCCTCAAACCTATTAAAGGTGCCATCGGTCTGCCTATCCCTCCAGGTTCTCTTCTTTCCTTTACCTTTGTTACAAGACTTGACCTAAGTAAATCCCTTGCTATCAACAAGTCCCATAGATGAATTAGTCTTCCCCTTGTCCTGCCCAGGGGGTCTAGGAGCAACCAAGGTGGGAGACTTGTTCCTGGGGAAATTGTGATATAAATACCCATATTCATGACAAATTTTGCATCTAAATGGTAAGGTCTCGTAATCCAGCTGTTGGATCCAAGAAGATGATCCCGTGCAAATTTCCATAGAATCTGGCAATGGATTATTTAAATCAACTTCTACACAAATATGGGAAAAGGAAATTACCTTATGATCCTGCATCTGTATAGCTGAACCCACTGGTTTCCCAAGAAGCATTGAGATTGAGTGAAGAATATATTCTCTCTAGAATTCCAGAGGCAGCCTTCATAAGCAGATCCACACCAAAACTCATGAGGGAATTTCCTCAGCTGAGTTAAAACCCATATGCTAGGGCTTGATGAAAAGTCGCACCTAGTTAAAGAAATAATGGCCCCCTTCAAATGCCTTATTCCTGTCTGATATGTTAGAAAAGAGGAACATAAAGTAGTTATTGGCTGCTAATAGAATCTCCATATCTTCTTCTGGGTTCCACATCTAGCATGCCTAGGATTCTAGTACAAGCAAGGAACGGTGGAGATCCAAAAAATTACAAATAAGAGCATGATTTCTCTAGTTTTCAACATCTTCTAAAACTTGTTTAGGTTGTATAACCAAGATTGGCTAGTCTTCAGCTCTCTACAAGCATCCATTCACTTTCTTTAGTTGAAACCCCCCTTTTGGAGAAAATTTGCCATCCCTCAATTGTGGCTTATCATTCAGATTCTTGATATTGGCATACATTGAAGATGAAGGCTCCCCCATCATTGCATCACCAACAATGAGCTGGGAGGAGGGTATAGCTCGATCCTTCATTTAGAATCAAAATGAGACTCAACAAAAGTGAGGAGGGAATGGGTCAAAAGTCCCACCAACTCAACCCATCATAGCCCCCACCAAAGAAAAACCACAATGATGTATAAGTTGTAGAAAGATCTACCACGAGCTAAAAAATCCCGGCCACCCAATCCACTAGCATTGGCTAATGCAGAAGACAACAAACCAGATGACTTTCAATCCAGCAAAGCATAGTCCAAGCACAGACTGAACGCAACAGAGGCTAGGGCATGACGGCCTTAGAGGGCACCAGTCTTCGCACACATGCCATCTAGTCTAATATAAGTGAAATTTTAGGATTCATTGTACTTGTATCATAGATCTGATGAGGATGATGTATTTATATTTTTACATATGTATATTCTTTTAGCCTTTCATACCCTGTGACATGTACAGAGGATGATTGGGCATTAAAAAAAATTTTATATTATGGACATTGGACTTTCTAATTATTCTTTCATGTGGATGTGGTAGTTGTTAGACTTAGTATTAGTTAAATTTATATGTGATTCAACATCATGGGATCCTTAAGAAATGTAACCTATTATGTATGCTTTAGTTGATTGTATGTTATTGCTTCTGCTACTATGTGTTTGATGTGCATGATTTTTCTTTCTTGCTTTAAAAACAAAATGCTACCAAACTTACTAAAACTTAGGTTATTTCTTTTGGATCCCTTGGCAGGGCATTACATTCACACTCAAATTGACAAATGTCCATACCCTCATTCATATCTCACCTCTTACATTTTGGCTATAAATTGAGCCATCTTGCACTCTTTTTTGATCCCTTGACATCTTTAGCATATTTTAACATCTCTATTCTCACATTACACCCAAACCATGCTTCTAGTATTCTCAATAGCATTCATCATATCATTGTCATTTGCCTTCAATTGTGTGTGCACTATAGGAAATTGTAACTATTGGAAATTTTCTTAGCGCTCCCCTTAGGATTCATGACAAGGGCTTAACTGCCTCCTATGTACTATACGTTGAGTGGTTGTATCAAGAATTAATAGAGTGGTCTTTTGGTGCAACAACAACCCCACTCTAACAAGTGGTATTAGAGTTTGGTCATAGGTTCAAATCCTTAGACCCTCGAGTAACGTTGAGGGGGCGATTGTTGCAAATTTGTTCAATGCTCCCCTCAAGATTTATGACAAGGGCTTAACCATCTCCTGTGTACTATAAGTTGAGCAGTTGTATCAAACATTAATAGATTGATCTTTTGGTGCAATGACAACCTTACTCTAACAGAAACTACATCAAAATGGAGAATAAAGAAGGACATGGGAAATACAATTGAAGAGGGGGTTTTACTTGTGTTGAATTCTTTTCTTTAATTGGTTTTTATGGTTGATTAGAATGGTTTTTAGCATATGCAAATTAGGTTTTGTGGTTTCTCATAGTATGCTAGGTTTTAACCTATTTTTTAGTCCTACAGTTAGTAGCACTAAAACTTTAGAGGTGAACTTAGATTGAGAGAGTGGAGAAAATTTGATGTTTAGAAGGGTGTTCATTAGAGAGCCAAAAGAAAAAGAACCTAAGAAAATAAGAGCATTGTTTAGGATCAAATACAAAATCCTTGGTAAGGTATGCAAGGTGATTATAGACTTAGGGTCTACTAATAATATAATCTCAAAGGAAGCAATAGAAAAGCTGAAACTCATCAAACTACCTCACACTCATCCATACAAAGTGACTTGGTTGAACAAAGGGCATAATGTGCTAATAAATGAATAAGTTGGGCAGAGTTGTCTATAGGTAAGTACCATGAAAATTCTTTGTGATGTTGTACCTATGGATTCTTGTCATCTATTATTGGGTAGGTCATGGAAATATGATAGAGATGCCATGCATAAAGATAAGAAAAATGCCTAAACCTTCAAGAAGGATGGAATCACATATAGAATCCAGTCTATAGTGAATGAAGACTCTGATAAAGTAGCAACATCTAAGATCTTATTGATGAGTAGGAAGGAGTTCTTGAAGGATATCAAACATGATGAAGGAATGGGATTTGTTGTAATAGTGAAACCCAAGGAAGAAGAAACCATGAAATAGTCCAACATGCTAGTTGAAGTGAAGCAACTTTTGGAAGGGTTTAAGGAAATTATATGTGATGGGACCCCTTCTATTTTACCTCCTCAAAGAGCACTAAATCATTAAATTTACTGCAGAGCAAGAGCTTCATTGCCTAACAAAGTAGCTTACAAGATGAGTTCTAACCAAAACAAGGAGATAGCTAGACAAGTGCAAGAGCTATTGTATCAAGGCCTCATTAGGAAAAACATTAGTTCATGTGTAATCTTGATTGTTTTGGCACCCAAGAAAGGAGGTAAGTGGAGAATGTGCACTTATTCTAGAACAATACATAAGATTATTATTAGATATAGATTTCCTATTCCTAGGATAGAGGACTTAATGGATTGTGTGGAGGGTGCTAGATACTTCTCCAAAATTGACTTAAAAAGTGGATATCACTAAATTAGGATAAAGGAAGTGGATGAGTGGAAGATAACCTTTAAGACCACACAGGGGTTATATGAATGGCTAGTTATGCCTTTTGGCCTTACTAATGCTCCTAGTACCTTTATGAGGTTTATGAATGAGGTGTTGAAGGATTTCATAGGAAGGTTTATAGTAGTTTACTCAAATGATATTCTTTTTTTAGTAAGACTAAAGATGAGCACATGCAACACTTAGAGATTATGTTGAAGAAACTACAAGAGGAGAAGGTGGGCATCAACCTAGAGGACAGTGAATTTTTGAAACAAGAGTTAGTTTACCTAGGCTTTTTAGTTTTCCAAGGAAATCTAGAAATGGACCCATGCAAGGTAGATGCCATCTTAAGTTGCCCTACTCCTAAATTAGGGATATAAGTTAGAAGTTTCATGGTTTAGCACAATCCTATAGGAATTTCATAAAGGGATGTAGTGAGATTTGTGCATTAGTATCAGACACTATAAAAGGGGGACTTAAAACCAAATTTCAATGGACCAAAGAAGCCAATGAAGGATTTGACAAGTTAAAGGAGGAGGTAATCACAAAAATTGTCCTCATTTTGCCAATTTTTGAGAAAGTGTTCATTGTAGAATTTGATGCAAGTAACATTGTTATAGGAGCAGTTTTAAGTCAAGAGGGAAGACCAGTGGCTTTTTTTAGTGAAAGATTGAATGAGGCCAAGTCTAGGTATTGGTCCTATGATTTAGAGCTTTATGCATTAGTCCAATGACTTAGGAAGTGGAGGCATTGTCTCTTGCCCAAGGAATTTATTGTCTACATAGATAATCAGGCCTTAAGCTACCTTAACAACCAAGAGAAGCTAAATCTCAAGCACATCAAATGGATGTAGTTCCTACAATCCTACACATTCACTGTTGAGCACAAAAAGGGGAAAGCTAATAAAGTAGTAGATGCCCTTAGAAGAAGGTTTCTCATAGTCCAACAGATTTAGTTAAAGAGAATTGGAATAAAGGGATTCAAGGACCTCTATGAAGGAGATAAAGACTTTGCACAAACTTACAAGGTATGTTCAAAATTTAAGAACAAATTCCATCGTGATTATGCTAACTATACCTTGGAAAATGTATTACTATTTAAGGATAACTAGCTATGTGTGCCAGGAGGTTCTATGAGGGAAAACCTCATACAAGAGAAACACAATGGAAATTTAAGTGGGTACTTTGGATTGAATAAGACTTTGGAGTTGGTAACAAGGTTCTACTATTGGCCAATAATGCACAAGGACATCAAAAGTATTTTGAACAATGTATTTTTTGTCAAAAATCCAAGGGAACCTCATCGAATCTTGGATTATACCAACCCTTACCTACTCCTCATAGGCTATGGGAATGCATCAACATTGACTTCATAGTGGGCTTGCTAAGGACCAAAATAGGTTTGGATAGTGTGTTTGTGATTGTGGGTCGATTTAGAAAAATGAGTTGTTTCATTCCTTGTAAAATAACTCATGATGCTAGTCATGTTGCCTACTTGTTTTTCAAAGAAATATTAAGGACTCATGGCCTACCATTCAATATTGTATGAGATAGGGATACCAAGTTTATGGGACACTTTTGGAAAACATTATGGAAAAGTTTAGGCACACACTTGGCACATAGAACAATATACTAGACTCAAACTGATGGCCAAACAAAGGTCATTAATAGAGTTCTTGGTAACCTTTTAAGATTCCTAACAAAGGAGTATGGATAGGTTTGGGATCAAGTTATCCATCAAGAAGAGTTTACTTATAATGACAGTGTTAATAAGACTACCAGGAAGAGCCCAATTGAGGTAGTGTATGGAATGCATCCTAGAGCTATTTGTGAACTTGGAGAATTAAAAATACAAGATGCAACCAGAGGTCATGCTAGTGATTTTTCCCAATCCATGAAATAAGTACATGAGCAAGTGAAAAAGGCACTAATGGAGGCTAACCACAAGTTGAACGCAAAGATAGATGCAAGAAGGAAAGAGATATAGTTTGAAGTTGGTAATTTGGTTTTGGTACACTTGAACAAGGCTAGGTTGCAAAATAATGGACCAAAAAACTCTAGATGAGAAGGATAAGACCATGTAAGATCTTAGCCAAGTATGGAAAAAATGCCTATAAGGTTACCAAGAGAGTTAGTCATTTCTCCAATTTTTAACGTCCAAGGCCTTATGAAGTACAAAGAACTTGATGTATCTAAAGGAGAGACTAGTATAAATGTAGAAAAGGAAGTACAACAACTTCAACTACTTGTAAAAACAAAGCCACAAGCAAATCAAATCCTAGATTCAAGAATGAAGAAGAGAACTAGGCACCAAGTTTACATGGAACATCTAGTCAAATGGAAGAGCCAACATGATTTTGAGGCTACATGGATAGCTAAGAGTGATTTCAAGAAGTTTGGTATCCATTTAGACCTATTACCTTCAAGGGTAACCTAGGTTTCTTGTTACATGGGAGAATGGTACAGGAGAATCGAGGAACTTGGCATGTTCAAGACAATTTTGGCTTGTAGGTGGTTTTAACTAACTACTAGGCAATAGGGACTAGTATAAAGTCCCAAGTGTGGTAGTGAGTCATTTTAGTTAGGTTGTTAGGTGCATGTATAGTGGGAGTCAATAAGTTGTCCATTTAGTGGCAAATTGAACATTGTTGCCCATATTGGTCAAACATGGTCAAAGTTGGCCAAGAGTGTCAAAATGGTGGAAAAGGTGTAAAATGAGATTGGTTAGTGTATTTAAATTTAATTACTTGCTAAATGATCAAATTGAGGACATGGAGAAATAAAATGCATAATCTTGCCAAGTTGTTCATGACAACCTTGCAACTTTGCAAAGTTGTCATGAGAACTTGACAACAAGTTGCAAAATCGAACAAGACAAGTTAGGGGAGTAACACAGTTAGTTGCCACACATGAAGGAGTCCTATAAAACACCTTTTCAAACCTAGGACAAGGTTTGACATTCATTTTTTATGGACATTGTATTTAAAGGAAAGAGCAAATTAGTTGTAGCAATCAGTTATAGTCATGCTTTCAAACCCTTGATCCACACTTTAATGGATTGAATAGGGTATTATGTTTACATGGTTGAATAGATTTTTGAACCTAGTTTCTTACGTGCCTTTTATTTTGAAAGTTCAACTTCTTTGATAGGTGTTTTGTAAATTCTTTCATACTGCCTTGTTGACTGTTTTGCAAGTAGTTAGCGACATAGTTATGGCTCTTTCTTGATTTACAATGGTTGAACTTCTATGGATGCTTGGAATTAAGAAGAGAACTATATATACTTTATATATATTGATTTTGGAGGCTCTGGGAGATGATTTTCTATTTTTCCAAGCATGTCCTAGGTAGATTTGATGCACTCAGATAGGTGTTCAATGTTGTTGCTAAGCTTGGAAGTTAGAATGGATGGATGGGTTAGTGCCAACCAAGAGTCTGGATGAGTAGGATATTGAGCAGAGGTCCTTTGGTATGAGTTTGGTAGTTGATCATATGAATCCATATGGTTTTCCATTGTACATAATTCCTCACTAGCTGTTGTCAAACCATTGAAATCCTTGAAAATAGGGGTATTTTGCTATAGTACTATACAAACAAGTTGGAGATATGAAACCCATTAAATCTTGAAGGTATTCCAAAATGGTGTGAGAATCCAAGATCAGTTTGGTGACATGTTAAGAGTATTAGGAGTTATTGCTCAAAATCCCTATTTGGAGACCTAATTGGGGCTCTAAGGCTATAAGGCCTAATTATGAGATTTGGTGAGATTAATAAGAAACCTAAGGACCCAACCACCAAAATGACACTAGAATATATGGAATGGACCAAGAAAGAAGTCTTGACATGACATCTTGATAGGAGGAGAACCCTAGATGGTCAGATAAGAGATTTGACACAAAGGAAATAGTTGGGAAGTGTTTAGTGTAGTGTGGTGGTTCAAGTTGATTGGTAAGGATCACAAGGTGAAGGGAAATAGAGAAGGATTTCCCTTAGGATAGGTTGAGTAAAAAACCTTAAGAGGCTTATAAAGAAGCCTAGGAGTATCCTGGTAGGTGATCTAGGATTTTGTAGTGATCATACCACATCACAAACTATGTGAGTTCTAAATATTAATTGAGGTAGTTCATTTTCAAGCCCTTCTCTTCTCACTACTTTTTTTTATAAGATATGATATTTGTGCTATATTTTTTGGTGAAAGGTGAATTATTCATTTAAATCTTAGCAAAAGCCCAAAAAAAGGCATTTTGTTGCCTAATCATTCCAATAATTCTCAACCTTTCCTTTCTATTTCTATTCAAACGATATTAATTTGGCGAGAATTCACTATTTGCAAAGGGATTTAGATGATTCAGGAAGAGAAGAAAAGTCATCTCATGGTGTGCTAATCTACATGCAATGGATATCTAAAAAATATTTACAAACATTAAAGCCAATGCCATTTCTTTGAGGTGTGATGAATGTATGCACTCTAGTTAGTAGATTCATTAAAAGAAGGAGTTCTATATTTTTTAAGTAATTGCAATTCGCAAGTGCAGAGCCAGGTTCCATGCCCGTGTAATGAATTACAATCATAAAACAAAGTAGGAACATCCATTGTAGCATAATTCTTGCAATTTGTAAGATTCTCTACATATTTAAAGCTTTTAGGAAAACATGAAGGACATGGTATATATGTCTCCCAAAACATAGACAAGACACAACAAAAAAAAACTATTTATAAATTGCCTGCAAAAATATGTGTACAAAACTTGGAAACATGTTTAGGTAATGAAATGTTGTTTAAAATTTCACTTAGAAGTATATAATCTTATGGAGTGTTTTGAGAGCACAGAAAGCATAAAATAAATTTATCAAATTCTTTTAATAACTTTCAAGAAAATGCTTCTTAATATTCTCCAATTTCCTAATTTTAGCCTTGAATCCTTCTCAACTTAGACTAGATACACTAGGAGTTTATCCAAAGATGATTTTACTACCCCAAAGGAATTTGAAAATTGGGTACGAGCATCCCAATTAGTTTATATCATCTAGCTATAAGCTCATTATTCATCCAAGTAGCTATAGTTTTAATAGCATAGAGAACTAGTAGCTTTGGAGTCTTTGAGACTGATTCAGACTATGGAGATCACTAGTTGAAAATCATGAAATCTTCAATTATTTTGGATGACTAGATTTTTAGTAGGATTCCATGATTTCACAAACTTTCAACATAGAAGTGTTCTTAAAACCCAAAAGAAGTTCATTAAGTTGCAGCGCTAGTCGGCCATCCAATAATTATTATGATTCACAATTGATGAATTCCAGATTCATGTTCATGCTATTGTTCAAGGGAGGTGTGTGAGTGATAAGGATGTGTTGGAACAATACTCTTCATTCCCATTATGCCCATGCATTTGAGCTGCATGAAGGTCGTGAAAGTATGCAACTATTCTTTTACATCACTCCTATTGTAAATAGCTACTAAAATTGGAAACAAGTTTAAACAATGGTGTGTCAGCAACATGCCATCTGAAAGCCCCCTAAGATTTTGGGATACAAACTTGGCTAAATATATTCCCTATTCTTACATGTTTCTACATTCTACAACTTTCATATCTTTATCTGTTCATGCTTTAAAATTATTTTGTTTAATTGCATGTGTTGACATTGTCATTTGAATGAGATAAAATAACTTGTAGGAAATTATTTGATTTTTTTGCTGTTTGAGTAGCTATGGATATTTGTGTCATGCTTTTATGATCAAGACATTAAAGCTTGGGTATTTATTTGTAGGAACCACCCCCAAGTCAATGTTAAAGCTAACAAGTATCAAGGATCTTACTTTAGCTCACATTAGGAGCCATCTATAGGTATTGCCTTTATATATACACTTTCACATTCAATATTCCAACTTACAACATATGCAACCATTTAGATCTACAAAAATTAGTATAGGAAAATGGCCATGCTTTTTGTACATGAAATTATGCAATATAACAACTATTTATCATCATTTAGTACCATGAAACTTTTAACTTATTTATTTATTTATTGTATGTTAAACATAAATCTATATAATTATTTAGTTCTAGGCTTAAAATCTACTCAACTGTGAATAGACTTTTCATTCATATTAGATAACTATTCATAAGGGTGCCATCTTCAGATTCATTTTTAGAATTTAGATCAAAATTTATCTATTATAAATATTGGGACATTAACCTTCAAAAGGTAGCATTAATGTCAAGAGTGCATGCATAATGAAACACTCATTATTATCATCTTTATTGCAATGAGTAGCTTATGCATTAGATTGTTACAGAAAAATCTTCATTAGTTGTAGGTGTTCCACCATATAAATTATCCAACTTTCATTAATATGTTAAAAACATAGAGTTCACAACCTTACACTTTCTTGTGTCCTTTATTTGATATTTCTTTAAATTATTTCATATCAATAACATACTTTGTGACAACAATATGTTGTAAACAATAGACCGCATCATATCTTCTTAGAGAAAAGAGTAACACTAGATCACACATTATGAAACTTTTCTCATATATATTATATGATATGCCTACAACTACCTTATTCATATATGCTCACTTCTCTCAACTCTTCATTCTATAGTAGTGAATTGACAATTTACTGGTCTTTGTATATATTCTAGGTTGTAGTGACTGAACTTCGAAATACCAATCAAGCAAGCAATAGAAGGCATTCTATAACAATAGAGAGAAATGAAAACAGAAACATTGATCCACTATAATCAACTTAAGAAACAATAAATTTTCATCAAACCAAACCATCTAGACTTCACATTTGTATCAAGTTATTACAATATTTGACAAAGGGCCACACCACCCTTACCAACTCATGACAAAGAATGCAACAAGATCTCTCAAGATCCAATCCGAACCCAAGCTAGCCCAGATCCACACTCTGGTAGAAACCTCTAAGATCTCAACTTGTGCTCGCAAGCCACCAAGCAACCTCCTTGTTTCTAAACCGCAGTCACTAGCTCTTCTCCAAATTTATCCAAGATCCAAGTGTAAACTGCCTCACATTCGGCGCTCTGTCTACACACTCACAAGTCCATCACAATCCTGCTGTAAACTGCCTCACATTCGACGCTCTGTCCATAGACTCAGGAACACTCACTCTTCACTTCCTCCTTCTCTTTCACACCTTGAAGCCTTCCAAGCTTTCCAAGCTTCACCTTCCACAACTTTCACCTTTCCAAGCTTTCCTTCCAAAGCTTCTACTTCCCGAGCTTCTACTCCTCGAGCTTCCACTTCTCAAGCTTCTCCTTGAGCTTTCACTTCTCAAGCTTCCACTTCTTAAGCTTCTCCTTGAGCTTGATTAGAAATGCTCATATGCCTTGCTTAAATTTGCACTTACCACTCAATACATGACTTATCCACAACCTTCTAGAATTCCTCCACAACCTTCTACAACTTCCACAACTTTCTACAATATTCATAACTTTCTAGAATTCTACCCACTCACCTCGATAAATGGAATGACAACCATTTATTTTTATTTTTATTTTTTTCTATTATGCCACCTATGCACCTCGAAAATAAAAATCCTCTTTTCCTTTCTTTTCTCCTTTTTCCCTTTTTTTATTTTTTATTATTTCTCCTCTAATTTTTGTCACTTTCTCTCTCCTCCACAATTTAAAAAAAATAATTTTTTTTTCAATTTTTTTTTTTTTTTCAATAATTTTTCCATGCAAGATGCTCCTGCATCAATATTTTCTTTAGTTGTTAGAATTGAATATGAAAATGATAACAATTGCACGCATAGCATTTCTCATTGGCAACATATTCAAACAATTTATTCATCCATCCATTTTTTGAATATGTGCTTATTGGACTACCTAATAAACAAAAATTTCTACTCTCTACACTTGTCGTTCACTACTATAAATTTAAATGCAAGTCTGTAACCTCCAATTATTTTTTGTTCTAAAACATTTCAAATTTTTTAATTTGGTTAAGAAAGGAAAACTATACTATTGATTTATTAGAATTGTGTTAGATTGATGTAATAAGATGCCATTTTAAAAATAAAACAATTTACTAGCATGTGATATTTCTTTGTAAGTTGCTCCTTCAAACAAATGCTCCAATGCCATGATGGAATGGTAGAGCCAATGCAAACCATATTAATTATACCTTTGTTAAATTGCATTGTGGTTCTATTAAACTCAGTATATTCTTGTATAAAACTACCCAAAACAACTACATGAAATTAATTTCGAACTAATTGTTGTTTTATTCTACTAATTAGAAACTGACTAATTTATCAAACATTATTCATTATTTGTTGTAATCTAAACTAGAAACTAATTAAAGAAGTAATAACCTAACAAAATCAAGATGGAATTTAAGAATTTTAAAATCTCCTACTAGCATAT
This sequence comes from Cupressus sempervirens, assembly GCA_028749045.1. NCBI lineage: Eukaryota > Viridiplantae > Streptophyta > Pinopsida > Cupressales > Cupressaceae > Cupressus > Cupressus sempervirens. Next base: position 446,302,616 of record CM053793.1, on the reverse strand, counting down.
TAGTAGACTATGAAATACAATGGCCAATCTCGTGGGTAATTTATGAGCTTTCTCAAAATCTTGAGATGCACACTTCCACTTAGAAATTCTACAAGTTGAATTTACATATTTGTCATAGTTTTATTTAGCTATTACTTTCATTAGTTTACTATTAGTTTTGAACATCTACTTGATTATCCTATAGTATTAGTTGTTTCATGTATATTAGTTTTGATACTCTAGCAAAAAAATGATAATTTTGCTAAATGATTGTGGTTCTAGCTTCAAGTTGCAATGGTCCCATTTTGTGCTCTGCTATGCTTTAGTGTTGTAATGTGATTTCTTGATATTAAGTATAGGGGGCTGTCTCTTGATCTTACTCTTTGCCATCTTAATAAAAAATAAATACAATTGTGCACTAGGTTTTGCTAAAATTTTAGCATATCATATGTGAAGATCATAAAATGTGGATTCCATAAAGAACTTGACACAATTGCAATTCCGCAATACTCCATTTTGGTTCTATGTTAGCCTAGATTGTTTCACATTAGACTGCTTCCATTATATTTTATTTTCACCCCTTTGATTTATATTTAACATAAATATTACTAGGTATAATCCATAAATAAAAACATTAATATGTGTCATCCAATGTGAGGCCATTGCCAAAACTAAGTAAAAGCACATAATAATGAAGAGCTGAGAGCATATGGATGAAAAGATGTCAAGAGGCACAATTTGTGAAGTAGTGTATCAAAAGACAAATCAATAGTATTACTATTTTGAATTAAAAAATTCCTTACCTAGATTTTAAAACTCAATGAAATATGAGTAAATGTTTTATCAAATTGGGTTTCAACCAGAAAAGGATGATATATATTAGGTTTGCCTTATCATAAGATGTGACAACTAAGTCATTTATAGTTTATAATTTTTTGGTTGGCAAGAAGTATTAAATTGTGTTATATTGTGATGATTTCAAATTGTTTAGACAAATATGAATAAAAATTTATGCAATTCATAAGTTCTGATATCTCCTTCACTACAGATATTTTACAGTAACTCATCAGTTCCTTCGCCAAAGAAGCACAAATCAATGATATGATTGAATAATTTAAATCCTATAAAAAAGATTCTATTAGAGAAGTCAGTTTCAAGTATAGAACTAGTGCTCCAATATTTCTAATAAATGAGATGGACTATGGATGGGGGAAGCTTATGGACATGTAGAAAACATACATTTCCTATATTTGGAAGCCTTGACTTTGTGCATAACAATTGGAGATAGTATCATATTCTCCTAATTCCATCAAATTGAAATCAAAATCTATGTATACATAACAATTTGGCACAAGGTAGGGGCTCGAGCTTTGCAAAGCCCTTGTTTTATTTTTTGTATTTATGATTAACTAGTTTTCTAATTTTATTAGATGAATAAGATTTTTTCATTAATTATATAAAAGTACATATTTGAAAAAAATAAAAATAAAAAAGTTAGGGATATATGTAGCAAGAATAGGAGCATAACATAGGAACAAGGAGTGCAGGAGCATATTGTTGGATACAATTGATCAACTATGTGTTGTCTTTGATGTTACACAAATGTCATATTAGATAGAGTCTACCAAGTTCAGTTGGTCAACAAAGAAAATTACAGAGTCTACCGAGCGTTCCTGAGAGTTACTTTGTGAAAATAGTTTCTATTGAGCTAACTCAGGTGCTGAAGGTTTCTATGGTAGAAGTTAGTTTCTACCGAGCTCACAAGGCCAACAAAGGAAAGTCAGTGTTTATCGAGTTCAATCAATCTCCAAAGGATTTTGCAGAGTTCACAGTGTTTACTGAGCTTCAGTTGGTTAACATTGGAAATCATTTCTGGAGTAGTGTTTATCGAGTTCAATCGATCTCCAAAGGATTTTGCAGAGTTTGCAGTGTTTACTGAGCTTCAGTTGGTTAACATTGGAAATCATTTTTGGAGCAGTGTTTATCGAGCAAGGTCGACCAATGAAGGATTTCATTGTTTTGAGAAATAAAGTTTAATTGTTTCATGTAATAATTATGGCCGACTGATGTAACGATTATTGATAATTGTAACTTGTAAATGAGTTGACTTGACAATTTATATGGTATAAATAAATGGTCAAATTGTAAATTCTAAATTGTAATGAGCGAGCATGCAAGTGAGTTGATTGTGTGAAAAGGAAAGTGTGAGCGAATTTTGAAGAAGGATCGGATATTCTTGAGGAGCAGCAAAGTTGTATTCAATCATAGAGGATCTAGTGAAGTAGAATAGAGATCTGTAATAGCAAAGTTCAGTTGCATCTCATTCAAGTCACTCATTGTTACTTTCTCACAATTGTAGCAATGATTTCTAAATCTCTTAACAGAGTTGGTTTAACAACCATTTTGTAAATCCTCTAACAAGGTGGACAATTCTATTGAATTATTCAAAAGTCCTCTAGCAAGGCCACTCCTAGTAGGGTGATTAAATCCTCTAACAAGGTCACACCTAATAGTATTTTTTGTAACCTTAATAGGGTTGGCTCCTAATAGGGCTCACTTTAGAAGAGTGAAAATTCATAGCTAGTTACTTGGTGGTTTTTCCCATATTGGGTTTCCACATTAAATCTAGCGTCTCTTGTGTTCATGATTATTTCCTTTTGCATGCATGTTAATAATTGTGAATGCTTAAAGATCAGTAATAACTTAACATACAGTACATCTACCGAGTTACAACATTTTTCTGTGTGGCTACTGAGTGATAGTAGTAACTAGTTATTTAAGACATCTAAGGGATCTGTGGATTTTTTTTTGTGGTAACTGATTCACCCCCTCTCTTAGTTACTCCATCTATATTTCCAACAATTGGTATCAGAGCTTTTGGTGCTTGCAGGAAGGATTTCAAGGATCTAGGCTAAAGATCAGGATGTCTTACAAGAGGGAAATTTTGAAGCCTAACAGGGATAACTTTTCAGCATGGCAAGGTCTCATGAGACTCCATCTAGCTTCCATTGGAGATACATGATTGAAATATCTTGATAAAGCATATGTAACTCCTTCTGGTACACTATTAGTTAATGACATTGCTACGAAGAAGACTCATAACACCATGATGATAAATATCGCATTTGCCCTAAGCTATGAAGAATTTGATGATGTCAAGGACTACAAAATTACCTTTGAAATGTGGAACAAGCTGAAGGATATCTATGGAGGTGATGAAAATGTGAGAAGAGCCAAAGCAGAAAGTCTAAGAGGACAATTTGATCAGATGAGGATGAGAGAGGATGAAAACATTGCCAAATATGTTGAAAGAGTCAAAGTAGTCGTCAGTGCAATCAAGGCTTTTGGAGGAGATATCGAGGAGGAAATAGTTGTAAGTAAAGTTCTTAGAACATTACTTCCCATTTATGCAATTAGAGTTTTTGCAATTCAGAAAAGAAGATGTGAAGCAAATCATAAGATAAATTTAGAGGCCATAGTAGGAAGATTGACTGCATTTGAGCTAGATAACTATGACAACTATGTTCCAGCTTCCAAGAATAATGAATCAACATTTGAAGCCAAGATTTCACTCAAAGAGAAGGGCAAGAAGATAAAGGATTCTTAGTTAGAAAGTGAAGAAGAATCAGAATAGAGTCATAACAGTGATTTTGAGGTGGTTGAAGCTCTACTAGCAAGGAAATATTCTAGAGGCAAAGGGAAATACAAAGGTAAAGTTTCTTTAATCTATTTTTAATGTGAGGAAATTGGTCATATTGCTGCTAGGTGCCCAAACAAGCAAAACAAGGATGAGAAGAAAGGTCACAAGTGCAATGGAAAGAAAGATTTCAAATCATTCAAGGACAAAGGTAAGAAAAAATGTTTCATTACTAAGGATTCTAATGATTCTGATGATGGTGAAGATGAAATTGTTTACATTGCTATGAAAGATGAATCTGATAATGATGAGGAAGATAAAATGGCACTTATCTCTCATGTGAGCAAAAATGATACATGGATCATAGATAGTGGTTGTTCACATCATATGACTGGTGACAAAATAAAATTTGAACATTTTGAAGACTATGATGGTGGTAGTGTGAGGTTTGGTAATAATGAACCTTGTTGCATAAAAGGAAGAGGAAGAATCTCACTAACCAAAGAACTTGTATGTGATAATGCCTATTGGGTTGAAGGACTAAAACACAACCTGTTGAGTGTGGCATAGCTAATCAATATTGGATTCAAGGTGGAATTAATTCATGGAAAAGCAAGATTGCTGGATGATAAAGGAAAGCTGATTGGATCAGACATATAGACAAAAGGCAACTTGTTCTATCTTGAACTTGGTGAATGTTCATGTTTTATTGCTCAAGTTGAAGAAAGTGAGTTATGGCATAGAAGGTTATGTCATGTGAACTTTGATAACTTGGTGAAAATAATTAAATTTAGGAAAGTAAGAGGCATTCCTAGTATAAAGAAACTTGAGGTTGCTCTATGCAAGAATTGTCAAATTGGTAAGATGGGAAAGACTAGCTTTAAAAGTAAGAGCTATTAGTTTGAAGAAATTTTGGAAATTATGCATACTAATTTGTGTGGAACTATTGGAATTGAGAGCTATACTGGAGAAAAGTACTATTGGTTTGACTTTTTGTTTTATAGAAGTTTTTTGTCCAATTGTAGAAAAGTCAAATTTTTCATTCTAGTGGATAATAAGGTTTCTAGATAATTCATCCATTTGCTAGCCTTTGAAATTTTTTTGTGAAAACCCAAAGTTTCTTTCTATTCATAAATTGTCAGGCGCGAAATATTTGAATTTTCAAATAGGGCGAATATTCTGTTGTCTTTTTATCTTCCGTGCCCCCGAGATACCTTTCCTCTCATATTCCCCAACCGTCCGATCTAAGTAGATCCACCATTGTCGTTACCTTGCTATGCAAACATGGGCACTTTTTATGTATGGCGAGGTAGCGAGTGTTGAAAAGTTTATAAAACAGGACCGCAAAATGAAGACACGGTGGTCGGAGCTTTGTTTTTTGGCTGATTTATTAGTCAAGTACACATTGCAATTACCGTCAAAACAGGAAAGGGGACCCAACAGAAGCAGTCTGAAGTCGACGTCGAAATGATGCTTTTTTCAGATGTTTCGCTACCTCGCTATTGAAAAAATTTGACATCTCGCCGTTAGCGAAGTAGCGAGGGACCATGAAATTGAAGAGTCGATAACATTGAAATTCATCATTACCATGACTAATCCAGGTGGCATGATAAGTAATAACTATTGTTGTTAGAAGCAGTTAATAGCAGCAATAGTAATCTGATGGACCCTTGCATTTCACGGTGCCAAAATTTATTAAAGTTGCCAGAGCTTGCTACCTCACTATCGAAAAAATTTGACATCTCGCTATTAGCGAAGTAGCGAGGCCCCATGAAATCAAGAGCCGGTGGGACCTTTAGTAACATGGGATGATGACTAGGACTAAAGTAAGATCTTAAAGGGTGCCAACTGTGTAGAATTCCATACTTCATCAATGCCCTTCTGATCAAATGTGCAAGAGATCCTGAGTGTTAAATTAGAACAGAATCAACAGTTCTTGCTATCTCGCGTTGAAAAGTTGCATGTTATTTAAGCTATGCGACGTAGCGAGTATAAGTCAAAAAATTGTGTGCAGTTTCGCCACCTTTGATTAGGTCTCTGATCAACGACCATCGTCTTCTCGCTATGAAGAGTTGCTAGGGAGATACGTATAGTGACATAGCGAATAAGGGCCCACCGCCATCTTTCTGAGCAAGCCCAGTAACATATCATCTGCCAAATTTAGATCAGATCAATGGTTGTCGCTACTTCGCTATGGAAAGGTGCTCGTTCTATATGCATAATGAAGTAGCAACTTGTTGACACGTGTCCTCAGTTGCCAGTGGGTTCAAAATAAGCACCATCAAGGAAAGAGTTATGTATGTGGTGAATTTTCATTAGATAAATTGACCAACATGTCAAGTGCAATGCCTAGTTGTTTTCTCCGTATCACATGATCGTAGGATTTTTGAAGATCGACAGCGCAACTTTAAACACAGAATGTGGTGCCACTCTCTGTATTAATTAGACATGAAAGCATCACGCGTGAAAAAAATAGATTATAACACAGAAAATTTCATCAGTTTCATCTCACACGAGCAAAGATTCTGAGCCATTTCTGTGCAGAAGTAGTCACTGAAGGAAAGCATGCTGAAGTCTGGCAGAATTTGTGAAATTATCTGTTTGCGAAAAGTTTGCAAGAATACAAAGGAAAACAAAGACAGAATTCAAGTAAGTAGTACTACCATAATCTCTGTAGGCTTTTCAGTTCTGTAAAAAATAATCCAAGATGCCTCCGAAGAAGGGATTTTTAGGTCAAATAAACTATTTGGATAGAAATGTGCATGATGACTTGCTTGAGTTGCTCCTTGAGTCTACTGTAGAGACAGTGAAAGTTAAAAGGTTAACTTCATTGAAACCTAGGCTAAGGATAGCTGATGGATTGTATGATAAGGGTAATTGGGTCCAGGATGCTCAAACTTCTCAAATTGGTTTGAGATTGTTCAAAAAATGGTTTGCAGAAAGGAAATTATATGCCCCACATGCCAATATATGGAATTTTGATCTGGGAAAGCTAGTTGTTCCCAGTGTGTTTATGGATTATGACCTTCTTGAGGTTGTGGCGAGGAGTTATGATCAAACCACTTGGGTAGTGAGAAGAATAGATGATGAAGTTTTAATTACCATCAGCCCAGAAGAGATTAGGGAAGTTTTCAGTTTGGGACCTCTCACTAGGTATCATGTGCCCATTGATTTGATAGAATTAGAAAAAGAATATATGTCAAAAAGAGATGTAGTTAGACAAGGTGCACTAAAGGCCCACATAGGCATAATTGGAAACCTACCAGCAATAACATCATCTTCTAAAGAACCTTTCAAGAAATCATGCTTTAATGCCAGGGCAGTAGAGATATACAGGACCCTGTGTAGAGTCTTTGGAGAGGGTGAAGAAGATTTTATTCCTGTGAGCTTCATGTATATGATCACCCAAATCTCCTCTTTCATTGTAGAAATAATTTTTGATTTTGCATCTTACCTAGCTAATGAGATTCAGAGTGGATTGGTGGGGATTGCAAAGGGCAAGGTGGAGAAGGTTTGGGGTCAGTACTCTCTATTGATGCATATGTCTCTATTTAAAGGGGTTACATATTTCGGTAAAGAAATGGTTTTAAATAGGGAACAAGAGGGGGAAGCACTACGAGTTCAATTATGGAGTGTAGACATGACTGGGGAAGTAGAAAATGCTAGTTTTGTTAGATTTGATAAGCACTTTGCTTCTAAACTAAGGTGCCTCATATTGAGTGACAATCCCATAATTCCTAAGGCACTAATGCACCTTGTTAGGCCTATGGACAAACCCCATAGTCCAAAAGTTTCACATAATTGGGGAGATATCATCCCATATCCGGTCTCAACTATCATTAGAGTTTATGAATTCAAAGGGACACCCCATGTACTACCCTATCAGGTGCCTTTAAAGGTAGGAGTAGCTGAATTTTTATGGCAGTTGGGAGGAGTGGAGGAGACCTTTTTGCACAAAAGGGGAGCATGATCAATTTTTCCTACTTGCACTATAGCTCACCAGTTTGTAATAACTAAAGAGGGGTGGATCTTCCTCTACAAATTTTTGGATCAGTATAAGATGGCAATATCTCACTCTCATTTTTGTGATGTAGAAGATTTCTTTAATTCTGCTCTTAGACATAGGATCAAGCTTCGTCCAATTCACCATGAATTCTATTTCCCTGAAGATGTAATAAGGAATGAATATTCTCTCCAGGAGCAAGAAAAAAAGAAAGAGAAATGGAGAGTCTATTCAAAAGTTTTGGGGTTTATTAATTGTTTTGACAAGGATTACAGTCCTCTTAGTAATGCTGCAACTAATGCAGATAGAATAAATAAGCTCATGAGTACATTCCCCGAAATAATGGAGGTAATGAATGAGAAGAAACAACATTTTATTGATTCTTTTCCAGATAAAGCTAGGGAAGTAATGAGGAAATTGGGTTTCACCCCTAACATAGGGGCAGGTCCATTGGTTGTGCGAAAGAGGACAGGATATACTATCATTCGGGATCAGATGCCCACTGTAAACAAAGGAAAGTAGATAATTGAATCTACTAGTACTATTTTTGAAGAAAGACCCCCTAAACCCTCTCCCAAAAGAAGAAAAATAATTAGGGAAGAGGAATCACATGATGAAGGTTACTCACCTTCCCAAACTCTAATGAGAATTGAGGAGGAGTAGCTCACCAATGAGAAAATTAAAAAAATGGGATCACAAGGAGGAGTTTTTGTTACTCAGGCAGAAATTGATGAAGGGAACCCCCATGAGCCTCCTGTGCCGAGTTTTGAATTAACTATAGCAGATTTCAGGGGAAGGGAATTAGACCCTATTTTAGAACAAGCCAGTTAGCAATTTTTGTTTGATAACAGTTTTGTAAAATCTAGGGCTTTCCATCAATTCGCGTGGAGGGCAAACATGCACATTTTTGAGAAAAGATGTAGGAATATGAAAACAGAGCATCTAGAAATGGATGAAGCCTCTATTCAGAATCAAATAAAGAAAAAAATGATACAAGAGTTTCAGAATATAACCCCTGAAGAGGGTAGACAAATGGTGAAAGATGCAAATATTTTATTATTGCCCAATTGGGATATTGCTGATGCCTTAATTTTTAATTCTGTGTCAAATAATTTAGGATTACAGGATCCAGATAAAGAGGAATTCTTGGGAATAGCATTCAGTAATGACCAAGCTGCTCTTGTTATGTGGTCATTAAGAAGAGGATCCAGGACTACTCCATCACAGCCTGATGATTCAGGACTAATAGGGAGTATCATTGTGAGGAGGGTCACTGATACTTCACATGTACAAGCAACTCACATGAATGTGGACTATTCTAAATTTTCCTTGGCCACTGCAGAAAAGGAAGAAAAGGAAATGATTGACCTGCAGAGCAAGTATGAAACAGTGGTGGATGCCTACAATAAAGAAGTAAAAAAGAGAATTGAGCTTGAGAACAAGCTATTGGGAAAAACCACTAGGCCAAAAATAACATACCCTCGCCCCCCAGTTGAACCTTTTAAATCCACCTCTCTCATATAAATACTAGATGCACCCCAAAGGCCACAATACTACACTGTTGAGGATTTTGAAGAAGAAAAAGGCAAACTGTGGGCTTTACATGTAGAATTGGAATCCAGATATGAAGATAAATTGAGAAAAGCTCTCACATATTTGGGGGACAAGATTGAATGGCCGCTAATTTATGATCAGTTGGCCAGGGTGATCAGTATCTGGGAGGATTTGAAATCTAATGATGAGGCTCTAATGCCTATTTTGAATAAATGGGTGACAAGGGAGAAAGAAATAACACTTTTGTGTTTCTCTGTCATAGATAATTCTTTTGATCAAATTGAAAAGACATTTGATATTGTTTCTGATCTCACTGATTTTCATAATAAAAGGGTTCATCTACAAAATGTAGTAGTAGGCTACTTTGAAAAGTACAAAAGCCAAAAATTCAATTTGTTTCCTCATGCCTTAGATAAAGAGAATAATTTGAAAAGCAAAGATGAATGGGCAAAGGAACTTGATGATTTATTCTATTTAAGAATGAATCAAGTCATTAATGAATTAGGGCATGCATGGTGGGCTGCCACAACAGAAGAAATGGTGAAGGCCCAAATATTCTTTGATTCTTTAAAGCAAGAATTTGTTACCATTAATAAGGATGCTGAATATGTGCTAAAAAGATAGAGGGATATTTTACAGTTCAATTGGCCAGATGATACATTATTTGACAAATGGATGGCAGATATGGCTCCCGTTGAGCAGTTTGATGAAGATGAAGATGATAGTGATGAAATGTAAGGTGAGGAGATCCAAATCACTGACCCTGTCACTACTTAGACCCAACCGAAAGAAGAAGACAAGGATAATCTGTTACCTTCAGTTACAGACCCGAGACCACAGGATGCCGATACAACTAAAGAAAGGGAAAAGGTAGAAGTTATTTTCCCCATATAGGATAAAGATGGTGAAAGCCCACAGGTGGAGGTTGACGTGCCATCATCAGAACAAACTTCATCGTTGGTTAATTTGGATGCTGCATATGAGGAAGGATCAGAATAGCAACCAACTTAGCAACACAGGAGTGTGTAACAAAAGGGCCCACAAAAGGAATGTCTGATGTAAAACTTTTGTTGTTACTCTCATTTTTGTCATCTTGTTACAAGTATATGTAAGTGTCTTTTAAAGGACACCTGTCATTTGTCTTTAGCCTGAAGCTTGTTGCATCTCACACTATTTAAGTGAGATCCCAAGGCTAAAGAATGGTCCGAATTCTATTTTTCTAAGTACTATGCTTAGTCTATTTTTGGTCCAAATTTTGAAAGGAAGTTTATAATGTATTTTTTTTATCAATTCTTTGAGAATACATGAATATAGAATGAGCTATGTTTCTTTCTAAAGGTCATTCTGAGTCTATTGTAAAGGATATACCATTTTCAAAGAAAATGAATAGAAATTGTGAACTGTCCCCATATCAGTTCTTTCTGAATCTTGTCTCCTTTCAATTACTTGGTTGTCTTGATATTGTATAAGTAAAGGCTTGTGCAATTGAATGCAATCTAGTTAGGTTGTATATCTATTTATCACTGCTGTTAATTCAATGGATTAAATAAAAGCTTTGATGAATGTGATAAGGTTTCTCTAGTAGTGGAAAGAGTTTTGAATGATGAATTCTGATAAGAATTGCTGATAAAATTTGTTGTAAGGCAACAAACTAGATCTGAGAACTTGCTATAGACTCTGAACCCCAATGGATTAGGCACTAATCAAGTTGATACAGCTGAAGGAGAAATATATCATAAATGATTATCAAAATGCAGCATGAAATCAAATTTTACTTTTATTTCCTGTAGATCTTCAGAGCTGGCCAACACTTGTCTGCATGGAATGTTTTAGCTTCAGTTAGCCACTATTGTTAAGAACATCTGCAGATCTATAGAAGATTTCTTGGTCATATCTGTTTTATGGGATGTGTTTATCAAGTTAGTAAAAATTTTGTATATGTTTGAGGATTTTGAAATGAGAATAAGAATGAAACTAAGAATAATCCTCATACAGTTGTTCCAGTTTTGAATCATCCCTGGGTATACCCACCTTGGTTTTGCAGAGCCAAAAGAGTAGAAAACCATATGTGGTTTTGTTGAAGTTGGGTCCAAATACTTTGCATATACAATTGTTAATAAGAATTGGCTAGTCTTTAGATTGTGTATGTACTGTCATTTTGGTATTAAGCATTTTGTTGCTTAGTAGTTTTAGTGCATTTTAAAACACCAAAAAAATGGTGACTCTGCTAGGGAGTTGTCCAACATATCTGTGAGAAAGTATTGCAGTTTCTTTGGTCCTGCTGTGTATGTGTGTGTCATGTTATCTAAGTTTTGCTCGTGGTTATAAGGGAATCTTTTAGTGACAAACCTTGAGAATTTAAAGAAGATAAAGCCCAAGTACCATTGCTACACACTGACGTATCCAGCCTATCCAAGTGTCTTATCTAACAAGCAAGAGTTGCAGTCTTACGACATCAGTGATTGGTCTGTCTATGCTAGATATTTTTGTTTCTACTTGTGTATTGTTTTTCTTGAGTCAGCAAAAGTGTCATTACATATTTTCCCGAAATAGGGTGGTGACTTAGTCAAGGTTTTGAAGCTAGTGCTTGTTGTAACAGAAGGTGAATATGGCTGACAAGAGAAAGAACACAAGAGCTTACATGAGAGCCAATCCTGATGTATCAATGTATACTGATCTACCCCAAGGTGGTAGAAAGAATCAAAATAAGAAGAAGACATCATGCACCAAATTAGATTATTGGAGACAAATCTGAAGACACTATGACAAGAAGTAAGCTAAAAGGTACTTATTTACTTGCTGATTTTGAACCTAGAAGTGTCAAAGATGCATTAGAAAATGAAAGTTGGATTGAGGCTATGAATGAAGAGATAGAGCAAATAGAGAAGAACAAGACATGGAATCTTGTACCTAGTCCTAAAGATAAAAATGTGATTGGAACTAAGTGGGTATTTAGAAATAAGTTGAATGAAGATGGTAAGGTATCAAGAAACAAAGCTAGACTAGTATGTAAAGGTTACTTTCAAGAAGAAGGAATAGACTATGGAGAGACTTTTGATCCTGTTGCAAGATTGGAAGGTGTTAGGGCCCTACTTGCATATGCTACATACAAAGGATTTAAGGTATATCAGATGGATGTCAAATCAACATTTCTCAATGGTATTTTGGATGAAGAAGTTTACATTGAGCAACCTGAAGGTTTTTTTGATCTAGACAAGAAGGACATGGTTTGCAAACTACACAAAACATTGTATGATCTGAAACAAGCCCCTAGAGCATGGTATGAAAGATTGCATAACTATCTTATTCAGATTGGTTTTCAAAGAACTAATGATAACAATAGCTTGTATATCAAGCAAGGACTAGATAACAAAATTGTTTTGGCAGAAATATTTGTCAATGATACTTTGTTTACAGGAATTGATGATCTATGCAAAGAATTTTCAGAGAAAATGAATAAGGAGTTTGAGATGTCAATGTTTGGAGAGATTAAATTCTTTGTTGGTCTTCAAATTCAGCAAGGTAAGAATGGTATCTACATCACTCAATCTAAATACATCAAGGAGATACTCAAAAATTTTGGTATGGAAGATTGCAAACTAGTTGGGACTCCTATGTGTACTGGACTAAAGCTTATCAAGGATGATGAATCAAAAGAGGTAGATCAAACCTTATATAGATCAATGATTGGAAAGCTACAATATGTAGTTCATACAAGGCCAAATATTGCTCATGCAGTTGGTATTGTAGCAAGATTTTCAGCAAAACTAAGAGAAAATCATGTTATGGCAATCAAAAGGATCATGAGATACTTGAAAGGCACTAAAGATTATGGATTATGGTACAAATTTGGAGGTAATTTGGATTTGAAAGTGTTTACTGATGTAGATTGGGCAAGAAACATTGATGATAGAAAAAGTACAAGTGGAGGAGCATTCTTTCTTGGAAAGAGGTTGGTTTCACAAGTAAAAAGCAAAATTGTACATCCTAATCTACAGTAGAAGCAGAGTATGTTGCATCAGTAGTAAACTATTCTAATATTATTTGGTTCAAATAGTTATTGGAAGGCATGAAGATGGAAATCAAAGAACCTGTTGTTATGTTTTTTGACAATACAAGTGTAATCAACATATCTAAAAATCTAGTGATGCATTCAAAAACCAAGCACATTGCAATAAAGTATCACTTTGTCAGAGAATTGGTGCAGGATAAGAAGATCAGATTGGAATATGTCCATACAAAGGAACAAATTGCTAACATATTCACCAAGCCATTACCTAAGGATGCATTCTTATATCTAAGAGGTAAGTTAGGGGTCATTCCCATATCTGAAGCTCACTAAAATGAAGTTCTAGTGATGCATCAATAGGAACCTAGTTGAAGATCTATCAGTTGATGCAACATAGTTATGAAAACATTGCATATGAATTAGTACATAAGGTACATTGCTATTCATTTGACTTGTGTTTTCAAAGAGGGAGAGTATACTATCATATTCTTCTAAAATTTGAATTTGTTTGTGAAGAGTTTGCTGTTTAAAAAGAAGCTATGTAATTCCTTCATATAGGGAGATTACTGTATTTGAGAAGTTTGTGGCATAAAATTTAAGAGGGAGAAATATTTTATCAGAAAAAGACTTGTTTTCAAATTTCATCTGCTATGACATGTGTTGCCATCAATGTCAAAGAGGGAGATTGTTGGATACAATTGATCAATTGTGTGTTGTCTTTGATGTTACACAAATGTCATATTAGACAGAGTCTACTGATCTTAGTTGGTCAACAAAGAAAATGATAGAGTCTACCGAGCGTTCCTGAAAGTTACTCTGTGAAAATAGTTTCTACCGAGCTAACTCGGGTGCTGAAGGTTTATGTGGCAGAAGTTAGTTTCTACCAAGCTCACAAGGTTAGTGAATGAAATTTAGTGTCTACTAAGTTCACTCGGTCTCCAAAGGATTTTGCAGAGTTTGTAGTGTTTATCGAGCTTCAGTTGGTTAACACTGGAAATCATTTCTGGAGCAATGTTTACCGAGTAGTGTCGACCAATGAAGGATTTCATTATTTTGGGAAATAAAGTTTAATTGTTTCATGTAATAATTATAGCTGACTGATGTAATGATTATTGATAATTGTAACTTGTAAATGAGACAACTTGGCAATTTGTATGGTATAAATAAATGGTCAAGTTGTGAATTCTAAATTGTAATGAGCGAGCATGCAAGTGAGTTGATTGTCTGAAAAGGAAAGTGTGAGCAAATTTTGAAGAAGGATCAGATATCCTTGAGGAGCAACAAAGTTATATTCAATCAAAGAGGATCTAGTGAAGTAGAACAAAGATCTGTATTAGAAAAGTTCAATTGCATCTCATTTAGGTCACTCATTGTTACTTTCTCACAATTGTAGTAGGGATTTCTAAATCTCCTAACATAGTTGGTTTAACAGCCAATTTGTAAATCCTCTAACAAGGTGGACAATTCTATTGAATTGTTCAAAAGTCCTCTAGCAAGGCCACTCCTAGTAGGGTGATTAAATCCTCTAACAAGGTCACACCTAATACTGTGTTTTGTAACCTTTAACAGGGTTGGCTCCTAACAGGGCTCACTTTAGAAGAGTGAAAATCCATAGCTAGTTACTTGGTGGTTTTTCCCATATTGGGTTTCCACGTTAAATTTGGTGTCTCTTATGTTCATGATTATTTCCCTTTGCATGCATGTTAATAATTGTGAATGCTTCAAGATCAATAATAAGTTAACATAGAATACATCTACCGAGTTATATCATTTTTCTGTGGGGCTACCGAGTGACAACAGTAACTAGTTATTTAAGACATCTAAGGGATTTGCGAATTTGTTTTTGTGGTAACTGATTCACCCCCCCTCCTCTCAATTACTCCATCTATATTTCCATCACATATGCATGAGGAAACAAGGGGAATACATTGGTTTGTCTGCTTTTGTAACCAACTAGGGTTTGAGTAGAAAAGGTGGCTTTTTAAGGTAGGAGAAAAAAAAACACTTAGGGACCCGCACTTCAGTCTTTCAACAAAAGGAGATAGTTAGCCATGGAAACAAGGGTTTTACTGATGTAAGGATCTCCTTTTTTAATACTCTTTTTGTTGTTTTAGGTAGTCTTGAGGTGTGTCCTTTCTCTTTCTCTTGTTTTTATGTTTGCAATTGTCTTTACTTTTGTTTCTTTTGGATAAACTCCTAGCAATGGGTAAACCTGTAATTGAAAAATATGCATTGGAGCAAAAAAAAAAATCTCTTATGAAAAATGTCCATGAAATCCTTGTTCACATTAAAACCAACCATTTGGGACAAGTAAAAATTGCCTCACTAGGCGACAAGAAAATATATTTGGGTCAATGTTAAACAGTTTAAAGGCATTTTAAAATGGAGACTTGATCACATGAAAGGAAAAAATAGTGTTAGAAGCTATCTAAGTAGGGGATAAGTCAAAAGAATGGCCTTAAAAATGTGTTACTTCTCATATAAGTGATAGTAATCTTTTATGTGATAGTAGTAACTTTGTAGACCCTATTATGTACAACCCTACTTCTACTCCTCTCAGTTGGTTTCTCGATCTATATGTACAAGAACTATTGATGGAAAAGGCGAGGCTAAAATGTTTAGTGGTTAAAATACAAGAGAATGACCTCAAAATGCATGAACCTAATTAAAAAAAAAAGTCTCTAATGAATAATAACAATTTTCTAAAAGAGCAAGTATTTCTGCTATAAGAAACACTTTGCAATGGAAAGATTGAATGGTAAAACATGAAGGATGAATGACAAAAAATGAAGAAGGAACAAAAAAATTTGGAAGTCTCTTTGGTAGAAAACAAAGTTACAATAGATACTCTAGTAGCAAACAAACCTACAACATATATTGGGACATTTCATAGTAAGGATAAGTTATTATACCATAATAGTTTGGTGAGGAATAAAGAGGTTGAAGAAGGCAAAAAGAGTTTCTCAAATATTACCAAAGCATGGGATAAAAACAACGAATATCTGACTTAGGCGAGTTTGGAAGAAAATGATCACATGAATAATGGACATGATAGGGAAGCCAAGGAAAGGAAAATTAGGGCACCTGATATAGTTATCAAAGGAGTTAAATATTATGGTGAAGGGGAACACACTCTAGAGTTAATGAGGGGATTATTAAAGGAAGTGCTTCTTTGGCAAGGTCAAATCTGCCAAGCTTAGAGGGTTGGAAAATTATTTGACAAGATAAATAGGCCCATTTAAGGGTTTTTTCCTAATATTCATGACAAACACAATCTTTTGAGTGGTTCTTGTTTCTTTTTAGAGGATGATATAACTATGAAAAAATAGGAAGAGATAAGGGTGGAAGTAGAAAAAATCATAGCAGCTAGAGATGATGACAAAATAACATGGTTGCTCAAGGGAAAAATAGTTATTGCTCAATATGGCCATGTTTCCAATTCAAAACAGTAGGTGGGAAACATAGGCTTAACATAAAAATCTTCACTAGGAAACTACATATCTGTTGATCTCAAAATGGTTTTGACTAGTGAGTGTCTATACACTTAAGTCATTTACTTAGTTCATGCAAAACAGGTAACATATGCCAAGCATAACATACAAGATAGAGCATGTCGAGTAAACAATGGGTGTTGAGTCACTCATGTCCCAAGCAAAAAGTATGTACCAAGTGATTCAGGAGCCGAGCAAGCAGTGCATGCTAAGTCATTCAGATGTTGAGTGATAGTATTGAAGTCAATATGTACTGAGCACTAGGGACTTCAATTGCTAAGTGACACAGTTTTGTCATACATCTTATTATACATTAGTTGAATGATGCAAGAGAAGATCTAAAGAAATCTTTAAAGAGAAGGAAGGAAATTGCTATTGAAGAGAATGACACAAAATACAAAGAGATAGATGCTACTAAGGTATTTGCAAATGGAAGCTCAAGTAAATTTGATGCAGCAATTGTAGATTTAATGGAAAAGAACAGAATTCAAGCTGAAGAAATCAGAAATCTTAAGTTAGAGCAAGAATCACAAGCCATACTACTATGTGAGGTGACTGAATAGAAAAAGAAAGCCATGGAAGACAAAGTCATGATCAAAGATGACAAAAGAGTTTTGACCAGTAGACTAGAAGAGAAATCATCAGAGGTAACTAGGATTGCTAACATGCAATTGGAAACTTTGGCTCAAATGATGAATTCCAACCATGAATTGAATGCCAAGGACACTAAGATAACAACACTAAAGTTCTAGAATGAATAGTTGAGCAATGACCTAAAATGGAAAAATGAATTTGTTGAAAGTTTCAATAAACCAAATGATGAGATCAAGTACTTTGAACAATTGATGAGATCCCCTAGATCTAACAATGATACATCTAGACTAGGATACACAAGTACTAAAGAAGGAGAATCATCCAAAAGTGCTGAAGAAAGGAGTAACAAAGGTAAGAATTCTAAACTATCAAGTACTTTGAACAATTGATGAGATCCCCTAGATCTAACAATGATACATCTAGACTGGGATACACAAGTACTAAAGAAGGAGAATCATCCAAAAGTGCTGAAGAAAGGAGTAATAAAGGTAAGAATTCCAAACTTGTCATAATTGTGGTAAGAAAGGACATACTACTAATGTGTGCAAGAACAAGACTGTAAATCATAATTTTAAGTAGAAGAGCATGGCTCACTGTCATAAGTGCAACAAACAAGGTCATTAGGCACATGAATGTAGAAGTAAGACCACACACATTCAAAGGTCTATAGGATATTTTTATAACTATTAGAAGTATGGACATAAAGCTTTTGAGTGCAGATCCAAACCCATGTGGTCATCAAACAAGCAAACAAAGGTAAAGAACAATGGCAACTTTTATAATTGGGATTATAATACAAGCTATAGTTGTCACTACTATCAAGAATATGGACATGTTCCTAAGAATTGTAATAGAACACACTTCAAAAGTGACTAAAAAAGGTGGTTGAGTCAAACCACATGTTTTATCTATTTGAAGATTGGTCACATTAGCAAATATCATCCAACAAGGTCAAAAGCACCAAGTTATAAGTTCAATAAAGGCAAAAGCAAGGCAAATATTGAAAATGTTAGAGATGAGATGAACAAGACATGGAAGAGAAAGGAGGATTGCAACACATCAAATGGAGAAGGGATCAGTTCACCCAATAGGTCAACTGATCACACCTCATCAAACTAAGCAATCAAGAGGTATGCAGGACTAATATTTAAAAAGGATGCATCATACATCAATTCCAAGGATTTAGTTCTAAAAAGATTATATAAGCATGAACAAAGATGCAAAGTGTTATTAGAAATCAAAGAAAAATCTTTAAGTTTTTTTATGTTACTGTCGAGCATGAAAAGTTTCCTATGGTTATCAAGTGAAATGCTAGTTGATACTGAGCGTGTGATGGTTATCAGGTGAATGGGAAGACAAGTGGATACTGAGTGAGCCAAAAATTAGTTGATGTGGAGCTTACAGCTGTGTAAGCACTTAGCATTAATTGCAGTGTTTTAAAGAGCTATTTGATTGATTTTTGCTCATTTAACATCATTTGAATTTGAGAGAGAGCAAGAAGAGCTAAAGGCAATTTGGAAAGTTCATTCAAAGTGTTTGCAAGAAATTTGAGTAGTCATTTGACATCATTTCATTAGGATTTACAAGGTATTTATTGTGTGCCAAGCTACGCTATTTGAAATTTCGTAAAGCCTAGATTTATATAATGGTGTCTAGTTCTTCCAAAATGAAAAGTGTAGAGGGAAAAGAGGCTTTAAATGTTTAGTTAGGTATCAGTGAGATAAAACCACCTATTTTCAAGGCCATTCTAGACATAACATACAAACAAGATCCCTCTGATGCATTATCTATGATATCGCCACAAGTTTTAATGATTCAAGATGTCAAAAAGTGTTATAATTGTAAGATTGGGAGCATTGGTGACATGGAAATTGGAGAGGAGTATGGAAGATTATGTGAAAACAATGTGTTGAGGGAAGAATTCAAGATTGTAGAAAAGAAAGGGTTAACTTGTGCCCTAGATTTCCTTAACATTTTCAAAATTGAGTGGATTGAGATTATTTTGAGTAGAATTCATGATAGATTAGTGTGGTTAGACAATGGACCAATCAAAGTCACAAAGAGGATAATTCATAAGGTAATAGGGTATCCAACCCTAGATCAGCCAAAGACTATGAGAAGTGAGTCTAAAGAAGTTATTGAAAAGAACATAGGGGCTATGTGGAACAAGAGGGGAATGATCATAGACACAAAAATAGATCCTCTGATAGCTTTTTTAGTAAGGGTAATTGCACATAAGTTTTATCAATCAAGTAGATTGAATAGTGTACCCTGCATTGCATTGGATATGGATGACAAGATTGTGAAGAAGGATCATACATATGATCTTGTTGAGTTGCAGCTACAACAATTGATTGAAATGGTAGGAAATTGAGAGCAATAAGGAAATAAAAGAGTGCTTAGTGTAAATTTGGATCTATTTTGGTATGTATCTTCTTTTATGTACTAAACACATTTCCTACATTTGGTAATGTTGCATGGAAGAAAAATAGGTCTGTTACAATTCAAATAGGAGAGTTAGTTGAACAGTTAGGTGATAAATTTGAGTCAATAATGACTAGCTATTTTGAGGATTTCAAACAATCCATGAAGAAGAGATTAAGAATTCTAGTGTCATTAGTGCAAAAATATTACGATGATGTTTGTTTCCTAGTTGATGCTAATCACACATTTGTTCAAGCAACAATTTCTAGAGTGAGATGGCTAAGGCCATTAGGTTATGAGATTAATGTTGATGAGGCCTCTACAACAATCAAAAAATTACTTGCAAAAGAAGTGGAAAAAGATGCCAAAGCTTTTGGTAACTATGAGTTGGCCAAAACAAAGATTACTATGGAGTTGAAGACTAGTTCTGTGATTAAGAGGAGGGATAAATTGGTGAAGAAACTAAAATAAAAAAATTGGTGATGGTGTTGAGGAGGAATAAGAAGAGGAAGAGGATGAAGAGTAAGAAGGCACTCAGATTCAAGCATCTTTGGTATTGACACAAGGTCATGGTGTGGATCAACAAGAGGAAGAAACAAAGACTGTAGAAGGTGCTGAGGAAGAAGAAGCTAAGGAAACACCTATTCCTACTAATTAGAAGAAGACAAAGGCCAAGGCACAAGTAGTTATAAGACCTAAAAAGGTTACTAAACCAAGCCAATCCAAACCAATAGCACCTACCACAAGGGCTAGAACATGAGTCATTGTACAAAAGGCTAAAGAGAAAGCCAAGCCTAGAGAGCAAGAAGGTGAAGCACATAAAAGACCTTGAAGAAAATATGTTGCCCAGGTTAAATTTGATGAGGAAAGGATTGAATCTAATGACAACTACCAATTCCAAGTAGTGAGTCATAATCCATCCTTAGATTTGGATAACTTATGTGAGAATGTTAGAAACAATGCTGATTTATCAAGTTTCTCTCACATTGATCTTGAAAATCTTGGAAAAGTTGAGAAGAATCAAGTGGAGAAGGCAATATATGCTATGATGGCTACTTTTAAGAAAGCTCCTCTAGAGATTTCCAACTCCATACCCAAAAATCTATATAAAAGAGTTGAGCAAAAATGGCATTATTTTTGGAACTTAGAGAGTAAAATTAAGGAGACATCCCTCGCCCAAGTTATGCCAGAACCCAACAAGGCACAAATATCTAAAGACATAAAGAAATATGCTATTATATTTGTTCCTAAATACAAGGCATTTAGCATTTTACATAACAACATAGAGGATGTTCTAATGAAGTCCAAACAAATATGGAAGATCACATATGGACTAGTCATAGTCAAAGAAGGTGAACAAGAACCTAGTGAGGTCAAAGATGATGACAATGAAGAAGGCACAACTGAGGGAGACACTGATATGAATATAGATGATTAGGTAGCAACTAAGGTAGATCAACAATAAGAACAAAGTGTACAAGATACACAAATTCCAAGTGCTAGCCCTCCATAGATAATAAGTGTAAGTACTAAAACTGTTATAGTAAAGGATGTTTTTGATTCTACTGATTAGAATATCAATCTCCTAATATAGGAAGACTTGAAAAAGATACTTGACCAATCTACAATACAAGCCAAATTATGTGAAAACCTTGTATCCATAAGTGTAGATGAAATTCATAAATCAGTGACTATAAATGCAAGGGAGGAGGTGAAAACACAAGAACTACCTATAATCACTCCTCAAGTCACTAGTGTACAACCTTTACTATTGGAAATATAAGAGGAGTAACTAAGAGGGGAGGGGTGACTCAGTTACTAAAATAAATCCCAAATCCCTTAGATGTCACTACAAAATGAAAACTGAAAACTAAATATTGCTGAAACTCGGTAAACACATAAAAAATGTTGTAACTCGGTAAAAGCTTGACATATAAACTTTAGATGTTATCTATGATTACCGTTACTTTAACTTAGTTTCAAATAGATAAAAGAAAATATCTTAAAAACATTTTACACCAAGATTTAACATGGAAACCCAATCTGGGAAAACCCACCAATTGCAACTAGTTACTACTTTCACTCTTCTAAAGTGAGCCCTATTAGGAGCCAAACCAGTTAAAGGTTACAAAACACATTGTTAGGTGTGACCCTGTTAAAGGATTTAATCACTCTATTAGGAGTGGCCTTGTTAGAGGTATTTAGATAATTCAATAAAACTGCCACCTTGTTAGAGGATTTGTAAATAACTGTTAAGCCAAATCTGCTAGGAGATTTAGATCACTACTACAATGGTTAGAAAGTAGCAATAAGATTATCTGATTTGAATGCAACTTAATTTCATGATTATAGATCTCTATTCTAGCTTGTACTTGATCCTTCTTGATCAAATATAGCTTTTCTACTCTACAAAAATATTTTGATTATCCTTCAAGTTCGCTTCCTCTTCTCATCATTAAATCTTCAATAACATCTTCATGCATTACAACCACCTCATACATTGAAATCACAAACTTGACCTTATACTTATATCTTCCACTTTGTCAAGTCAACTCAAATACAACTTAGAATAATTAATATTCATCACCTTAGTCAAATAAAATCAATTGATAAATCAATTAAACTTACTATGCCAAAATAAGAAAATCCTTCGTTAGCTGACTAAGCTTAATAGAAACTAACTCAAAAATAATTTCCTTTGTTAACCAACATAAGCTCAGTAAACACTGCGAACTTCACAAAAATCCTTTGGAAATTGGGTGAGCTTAGTTATCACTAGTTCGATCCAACTTTCCTTCATTAACTGAGTGAGCTTGGTTAACACTTAATTTTTGCATACTTCCTTCGATGCTTAAGTGAACTCAGTAGATACTGCCTTTTGAACTAGGAAATCACCAAAATTCTCGGTAGACACAGAAAATAGTCTTTACTACCTAAGTGAGCTCGACATATACTGACTGATAATGATATGACATTTGTGTAACATCAATGACACCACACAATTAATCAATTGTATTCAACAATCTCCCTTTTTGGCATTGATGGCAACACAACATGTCATAGCATAATGAAATTTTGGATTGGTTCATTGATAACTCCCTTTGTTAGTATGAGCTCTTTCTTTCACTGGATTCTTTTTGCAACAACTGCTACCAAGTTTATTCACAACTTTCTCCCTCTTTCAACAAACTTCTTCTTTGGAAAACTTCTCCCTCTTTGGTTCCTTACTTTAATCTGGTTCCAAAAATTTCTCAAAGATATGATAGTAAACTTCTCCCTCTTAGACAACACATGCCAAAGATAACAATTCTATTAATAGCAATGTACCTTAAGCATTAATTCATTTGCAATATGCCCTTTCTAATTCTACACCAACTGATTGATCTTCAATAGGTTTAGGTTGATGCATCACTAAGCTTCATTTAGTGAACTTCAGATAGGGGAATGACCCCTAGCTTATCTCTTTGATACAAAAATACATCCTTAGGTAATGGCTTGGTAAATATGTCTGCAATTTGTTCCTTTGTATTAACATATTCCAATCTAACTTCTTTTTCTTGTACCAATTCTCTTAAGAAGTGATATTTTATTGCAATGTGCTTTGTTTTGGTATGCATCATTGGATTCATTGATATGTTGATTGCACTAGTGTTATCACATTATATGACTATTGGATTTTTGATCTCTATCTTCATTCCTTCCAACAATTGTTTGAACCAAACAATGTTAGAACTATTAACTATTGCTACCACATATTCTGCCTTTGTTGTTGATTGAGATGTACAATTTTGCTTCTTGCTTGTCCAAGAAACCAGTCTTTTACCAAGAAAGAATGCTCCACCACTAGTGCTTTTTCTGTCATCAATACTTCTTGCCCAATCAACATTAGTAAATACTTTCAAGTCCAAATTTCTTCCAAGTTTATACCATAAAATAATCTTCAATACCTTTTAGATATTTCATGATTCTTTTGATTGCCATCATATATTTTTCCTTGGGATTTTCTGAGAATCCTGCCACTATTCCAACTGCTAGAGCAATATTAGGCCTTGTGTGTACTACATACTACAATTTTTCAATCATTGATCTATATGTGGTCTAATCTACTTCTTTGGAATCATCATTTTTCGAGATCTTATGTCTAGTAGACATAGGGGTTCCAACTGGTCTTGAATCTTCCATTCCAAACTTTTTCAATATTTCCTTGATAAACTTAGATTGAGTAATGTAGATACCATTTTTGTTCTACTGTATCTATATTCCAACAAAGAAATTTATCTCACTAAACATAGACATCTCAAATTCTTTACTCATTTCTTCTAAAAATGCTTTGCACAATTCATCATTTCCTGTAAATAGAGTATCATCAACAAATATTTTTGCCAACACAATCTTCTTGTCTGGTCCTTCCTTGATATATAGACTACTGTTATCATTTGTCCTTTGAAAGCCAATCTATACCAAGTAATTATGAAGTCTTTCATACCAAGCTCTGGGAGCTTTCTTGAGACCATATAAAGCTTTGTGTAACTTGCAAACCATGTTTCTTTTGTTAGGATCTACAAAACCTTCTGGTTGTTCAATGTAGAATTCTTCGTTAAGAATTCCATTCAAGAATGCAAATTTGGCATCCATTTGATGCAGATTTGACATCCATTTGATATACTTTAAATCCTCTATGTGCTACATATGCTAGTAAGGTTCTAACACCTTCTAGTCTTTCCACAAGAGTAAAATTCTCAACATAATCAATACCTTCTTCTTTAGAATAGCCTTTGCACACCAATCTTGCTTTGTTTCTTGAAACTTTTCCATCTTCATTCAGCTTATTTTTGAATACCCTTTTTGTACCAATTACATTTTTATCCTTGGGTCTAGGAACAAGAGTCCAAGTTTATTCTTTTCTATCTATTCTATATCTTCATTGCTTCAATCC
Organism: Cupressus sempervirens; assembly: GCA_028749045.1. Classification (NCBI taxonomy): domain Eukaryota; kingdom Viridiplantae; phylum Streptophyta; class Pinopsida; order Cupressales; family Cupressaceae; genus Cupressus; species Cupressus sempervirens. The sequence continues at coordinate 446,277,989 of CM053793.1, read as the reverse complement.
AACTTTCATTTTCTACAGTATCTTTAACACTTCTAGGTCCAAATTCAGCAAGTAAACATGTACCCTTTAATTTGCTTCTTGTCATTGTTCCATTAGATTTGTCTTCTGAAATATCTTGCATGATGCCATCTGACATATCTTGCTAACACAGGCTCTTTGGGATTTGAATGAGCTTCACCATCTTCATCTTGAATTTTAGTTTCAAGCTTGGGTTTTTTTGTCTATGACTCAGGTCCATCAGACTTAGTTTGAACTAGCTCGGTAGTCTTTGATTGTGACTCAGGTCCTTCTAATTGTAGCTTGGATTGTACTATCTACAACTGGATAACTATTAGAGATTTTGGGGACTTAGGAGATGAAGCTTCCTTTCTTTCAGATAGATTTGGTATGGTATCAGGTTCATAGTAAACAAATCTTCTATAATCTTTTGGCTCCTTGTTGCTTTCTTCTTCACTCTTTTCTGCAAACTCATCAATTCTAAAATGTGCACTTTCTATAATTTTATGAGTAGACAAGTTCAAACATTTGTATGCTTTATTTCTGTAGGAATATCCTAAAAATATGCCTTCATCACCTTTTACATCAAATTTTCCTTTTCTAGATTCTTTTAAGATATAACATTTGCTACCAAATACTTTTAAGTAACTTACGTCAAGTTTGTAGCCATACCATAGTTGATAACGAATTTTGTTTGAGTCTTTCTTCAACTATACTCTATTCAAGGTATGAACTATAGTGCTGATAGCTTCATTCCAGTATTTGAGAGCAACCTTCTTCTCAATCATCAATATTCTTGCACAATCTATGATAGATCTGTTCTTCTTTCAACTATACCATTATGCTCTAGTGTACTAAGAGTTGATACTTGTCTTTTGATTCCTCTTTCAATGCATAAATTATTGAATTAATTAGAGATGAATTCACCACCTCCATATGATCTTAAGCATTTCAACCTCTTTCCAGTTTCCTTTTCTACTCTTGCTAGATACCACTTGAATTTTTGAAAGGCTTCTGATTTTTCTTTTAGATACATTGCTGTCATCATTCTAGAATAGTCATCAACAAAAAGAATGATTTTTTTTTCGCCACTATAGCTTTCTATTCCAAGAGGTCCACACAATTCTATATGAACAATTTCCAAGACTTCTTCTAACTGATAGCTTTTTCTTTTGAAACTAGTCTTTCCCATCTTACCAATTTGGCAATTCTTGCATAGACCCATATCAAGGTTTTTCAAACTAGGAATACTTCTTACCCTTTTATGTTTTCTTATCTTAATTAGATTATCAAAGTTTACATGACATAGCCTTTTTTTCCATAACCAACTTTCCTCTACTTGAGCAATAAAACATCAACAATCACCGAGATCAAGATAAAATAGATTACCTTTTGTTTGCTTGCTAGATCCAACCATATTTTCTTTTCCATCTAGTAGTTTGGCCTTACCATTCATAAATTCTACCTTGAATCCAATGTTATTCAATTATACCACACTCAGTAGATTATGATTTAGTCCTTCAACCTAATAAGCATTGTCACATATAAGTTATTTAGTCTTTGAAATACATCCTTTTCCTTTTATGTTGCAAGGTTCATTGTTTCCAAATCTCAAACTACCTCCATCATAATATTCCATGTGCTCAAATTTTTTTTTGTCTCCAATCATATAATGTGAAAAACCACTATAAATAATCCATATATCATTTTTTCTAACATGAGAGATAAGTGCCATCTTATCTCCTTCATCATCATATTCATCTTTCATAGCAATATATACCATTTCATCTTCACTGTTATCAAAATCTTTAGCTATAAAACAAGATTTCTTGTAGTTTTTAGGAGCCTTATTTCCTTTGTGCTTATTTCTTTTCTTCTCATCTTTGATTTCCTTATTTGGACACCTAGCAACAATGTAACCAACTGCTTCACAGGAAAAGTAGATAAGAGGAACTTTATCTTTGTACTTTCCTCTACCTTTGGAATACTTCCTTGCAAGTAGGGCTTCAACAACTTCATGATCATTGTCTGAACTTTATTTTCATGTTCCTTCTTCTTCACTTCCTGATTAACTAGATTTTGATTTCTTACCCTTTTCTTTGAGTGAGAGTTTAGCTTTAAAAGCAGATTCAATAACCTTTGAACTAGGAACATAGTTATCAAAATTGTCTAACTCAAAAACTGCCAATCTTCCAACTAGAGCATCCAAAGATATTTTATTATTTGGATCACATCTCATTTCTTAAATAGTAGATACTCTAATTGCATAAATAAGAAGAAGAGTTCTAATTAACTTGCTTACAATTGTTTTCTCTTCAATGTCTCCTCCAGATGCTTTGATTGCACTTACACTTGCTTTGATTCTTTCCACATATTTGGAAATGTTCTCATATTATCTCATTCTCATCTAATCAAAGTGCCTTCTGAGACTTTTAGCCTTAGCTCTTCTTACATTGTCATATCCTCCATATATATCTTTCAGTTTGATCCACATCTCATAAGCTATTTTGCAATCTTTGACTTCATCAAATTCATCATACTAAAAGTAGATGCAATATCAATCATCATGATGTTATGATTCTTATTTTTAGCAATATCTTTAATAGATAATGTTCCAATGGGAGTCTTGTATTCAGTATCAAGATTCTTACATCTTAAGTCACTGATGGTAGCCAAGTGTAACCTCATAAGTCCTTGCCATTCTACAAAATTGTCCCTATTCAGCTTGGAAGTTTCTCTTCTATAAGACATCCTGATCTTTAGCTTAGGTCCTTGAAACCTTTTCTGCAAGCACCAAAAACTTTGATACCAATTGTTGGAAATATAAGAGGAGTAACTGAGAGGGGAGGGGTGAATTATTTATTAAAATAAATCCTAGATCCCTTAGATGTAGGTACAAAATGCAAATTGAAAATTGAATATTGCTAAATCCCAGTAAACACATATAGAATGTTGTAACTTGGTAAAAGATTGACATATAAACTTTAGATGTTATTTGTGATTACCATTACTTTAACTTTGTTACAAACACATAAAAGAAAATAGCTTGAACACATTTGACACCAAGATTTAACATGGAAACCCAATTTGGGAAAAACCATTAATTGCAACTAGTTACTATTTTCACTCTTCTAAAGTGAGCCCTATTAGGAGCCAACTCTGTTAAAGGTTACAAAACACACTATTAGGTGTAACCTTGTTAAAGGATTTAATCGCCCTATTAGGAGTGGCCTTGTTAGAGGTCTTTAGATAATTCAATAGAACTTCCACCTTGTTAGAGGATTTGCAAATAGCTATTAAGCCAACTTTGTTAGGAGATTTAGATCACTGCTACAATGGTTAGAGAGTAACAATGAGATGACTTGATTTGAATGCAACTAAATTGCTGATTATAGATCTATGTTTTGGCTTGTACTTGATCCTTCTTAATTGAATATAACTTTTCTACTCCACAAGGATATTCTGCTTATCCTTCAAATTCGCTTCCTCTTCTCATCATTAAATCTTCAATAACATCTTCCTGCATTATAACCACCTCATACATTGAAATCAAAAACTTGAACTTATACTTATATCTTCTACTTTTTCAAGTTGGCTCAAATACAACTTAGAATAATTAATATTCATCACCTTAGTCGGATGGAATCAATAGATAAATCAATTAAGCTTACAATGCCAAAATAAGAAAATCTTTCGTTAGCCGACCCAACTCGATAGAAACTAACTTAGAAACAATTTCCTTTTTTAACCAACAAAAGCTTGGTTAACACTACAAACTTCACAGAAATCCTTTGGCAATTGAGTGAGCTTGGTTAGCATTGGTTCCATCCAAATTTCCTTCATTAAGTGAGTGAGCTCTGTTAACAGTTACTTTCTGCATACTTTCCTTTGATGCCTAAGTGAACTCAATAGCTACTGCCTTCTGAACTAGGCAATCACAGGAATGCTCGGTAGACATAGAAAATTGTCTTTATTGCCCAACTGAGCTCAACATATATTGATTGATAATGATATGACATTTGTGTAACATCAAAGACAACACATAATTAATCAATTTAATCCAACATTCACAACCCTCACTTGTATATCAGAGGAAGGAGACAATAGAATGCATTGTCAATACACACATAGGTGGCACTCTAGTCTCAAAAAATGTACCAAAAGTTGCAACAGATAAGGTTGAGACAATTGGAGAGGATAAGGTGGAAAATCCAGTCACTAGTGCAACGTAGAGTCAAATAGGTCAAATAGATTCATCTGTAGCTCTAACACAAGAAAAAGTTGTAATTCAAATCAATGAGGTAGAAAAGGACAAGACTAAAGAGGCTAATTTGACACCCAAGCTGAAGGAACTAGTAGCAATTCAAGCACTAGTAACTTTACTAGCTAGTACTCTTTCTAGTCAAACTCTTTAGAAGTTGAGCACAAATGCAACACCTTTTTCATTCTCAGTGCCAAGTCCTAGTTCATCAAAGGATGAAGAGGTAATAACCTATGGAGATGGTAGCCTAGATGAAGTTATTATTTTTCCTAAGTATGATTATGCATCAATAACAATTGAGCAGATGGGTATACTTCAAGAAGCCCTAGCAAGAAAGAAACATCAAGAATTGCTCAGAAGGGAGCATAGACAGAAGCAAGTTTTGCTTGATATCAAAGACATCCTCTTAGGTGCATTTACTCTGCCTACTCCAAATGAAAGAAAGCCAATCATTAAACAATTGACCAAGATAGTGGAAAAAGTAAGTGATACAAACTTGGATATCAATGCCAAGTTATTAGAATGGTCTAAGAATAAATTTCAAAGTAAAGTAAATGAGAAGATATCTAGTGAAATAACACTTACACAAGTTGCATTGGCAACTAAGATAGATAGTGTGAAGAAGATACTAGAGAATATTTTCTCTCTGTATACCAAACTATGTAATCCTACACTCTTCACACAAGAAATAAGGAATCACATTCTAAGCTTGGAAAGTCAAATGCAATCATCTAGAGCTAAATTTTCCATGATTCCAACTCAAAGTGAGAAACACTTTAGGACCCTGTTGTAAACCCAAAGTGAGTTAGCAACACTATTCATAGATGAAGCCAACATAAGGGCTAAATTGATAAGCATCCAGACTACATTGAATCCTCACATAGAGATTTTACACAAGGATCTAGGCTATGCTGAAACACTTTTGAAGATAGACCCCAATCTTTCTATATTAGATGGCTTAGTACACCTTTCTGCCAAGCTAGCCATCCAAATAAAGTCTTTCAAGGTAGCTTATGAAAATTAGGATGTTTCTCTAAGATTATTTTTGAGGTCTATAAATATTTTTTCGACAAATACACTATCAGTGTATGACCCATTCACATTAGTGTCAAAAAGGGGAAGTAAAAGCATGGGCAAGAAAGCATGGGAGAGCAACAGGAGAGAAAGAGTAAAGGGAGAGTAAGAGCAGCAAGCAAGTGAAAGAGTATTAGTTGAGGAAAATCTACTCAGTAGGAGTAAGATTTTTGAGTATAGAGCAGATCAAGCAACTTAGGGGCAGTTATAAGATTTTGAGGTATAAATTGTTGCAAAATTTTGATATTTTGAAAATTTGTATAGAAGCCGAATAAGAGTTTATGTTATGTTCATACGAATAAGAGTATTAATGTATGACCAAGTGTTTATGACACTCATGTAAAGGAGGAGGTTTTTGATCTTAGAATGGTTTTGAATAGTGAGTGTCTATACACTTAAGTCATTTACTTAGTTCATGTTGAATAGGTGACATATGCCGAGCACAACATACAAGACATAGCATGGCAAGTAAACAATGAGTGCCGAGTCACTCAAGTGCTAAGTAGATAGTATGTGCCAAGTGATTCATGAGCCAAGAAAGTAGTGCATGCCAAGTCATTCAAATGCTGAGTGAAAATATTGAAGTCAGTATGTGCCGAGCACTAGGGACTTCAGTTGTTGAGTAACACAATTTTGTCATACTTGTTTGTATTGGCACAAACTACTATGTAAACCATTTTTGAGCTGACTTAAAGATTGAATTATGATATTTTGGTGATAAGGACAAATCTTAAGTTGGAATCCCTATGCATTACATGCACCCAATTAGGTAAAGGGAAAGTTTAAGTGGCAATATGGGTGAATCATAACCGTTGATCCATACCTAACCCTAAGTCACTTAGGTCTTCTTAAGGAAGGCAAGCCCAAAAATTTCCATGAGCGTGAAAGGGAATGAATGAATGATCAAGGGGAGTTTTGCATGCATAAACTAGAACATTCATGGTGACTAAGGTATTATGATCTAAATTGCATTGCAGAATAAGGTAAAGGAGAACAGAGGAAGGAAATAGTGAATAACAAAGAGATATTTGATCAAGAAGGATCAAGTATACATCAGTCTAGATGTGATCTGTCATCAAGAAACAAAGTGCTAACTGTAGGATCATTGTTGAGACATTCTAATAGGTGAATCAGTTAAATCTCTTAATAGAGTAGTCCTAATAGGCTATATTGAAATCCTCTAAGGTGCTTACTTAATTGTGAGTTAAAGTCCTCTAACAGGGCACACTTCTAACAAGGTGCTAAAATCCTTTAATAGGGTGAGATGTAACAATCTTTGTAATCCTTTAATAGGGAAAACCTTTCATAGGGTAGATCATGGTTCATGATCAAATATTGTAACCTTCATTGGATACACTTTATTATTGTAGTAGTGAAGATTTGTGGGTGTCATCCCCACCCTAGTTTTATCTTCTCATTGGAGGGTTTCTAGGTAATCATATCTAGTGTCATATATGTGTGAATTCTTACTTTTTTACATGCTTTAGATGTATAGGCTTTATATGGTATTTTAGTTATTTATTGAATGTATGAGATGGATGTGTGGTAAATGTTTTATGGATCAAAGTTTAAAGCACCAATTCACACCACCCCTCTGCCCCCTCTCAGAAGTTTACCTTTCCTATTGTAATTCCAACAGTATTAGGAATAACATCCATTTCAAGGGATGGAAACACAACTTCAAGTATACCACATCAAAAAAATAGTAACCAAGTTCAGCACAGGCTTCCTTAAGTGTAGTTTGTTGGAATTGTAGGGATTATCCTTGAAAATATGGGCCTAGATTGGAACCTATTGCATAATGCAATGCCATTATTTTTCTTGTGGGGACACATGAAAATCAGGGGTGTAAGACTTTATTGTTTGAAGCCTATTGGAAGTTAGTAGTGTGGAGTGAGGTGATGAGTATTAGTAAGGGCCATGCGGGCATACTAGTTCTTGTAAAGGAAAAGGAAGGACGTGTAATTCAATTGGAAAAAGAAGACACTAATAAACAATTCATATGGTTCAAAATCATAGAAAAAAATAGTCTACTTAGGATTTCAACATGTTACTTTTCTTCGTAGGCTTCTAAAATATATAAAAAGTATGGTTTGGATCACAAAGAGCCTTATGCAACTTTAAGGAAGTATGTCATTGCATTTTAGCATTAGGGGGATTTTTTTCTTCTTTGAGATTTCAATGCTAGAATAAAAAATGATCAAGCTAGTATTTTCAAACTACAAAGCATACAATAATCCTATTTGGCTCATAGAAAAGAGGAAACACCAATGGGAAAGAGTATCAAACAATGCTAAAGGCTAGACTCATTTTGGGTAAGAATTGATCACCTTGTGTGTTACTTTTTATTTAATTATTTGTAATGATTTGGCTTTATGGACAAAATTGGGTAAATATACTTGCAATACCTATAATAGTGCAATTGTGGTTGATTATGCAATATGACCACCCAATTTATATGAGAGAAATGAGGAAATTATGATTGGGGAACATATATGGGATCTTAAATCAGATCATAGACTATGGAATATAAATTTTTTGTGGGTAGAGAATAGGAAACTTGGGGCAAATGAATGAAATCATCAACAACCACATTCATAGGGTAGAATTCTTTTGACTTCAAAAAATAGGGACATCTTCATCACCATACTTGAGAGAATATATAAGGGTGAGGGCATGCACGTACATGATGTTAATAGCCTGCATTATCTAACTTCATTCACAAGGATCTTTCCAAGTGAAAAAGATCAAAGTAAAGGAAATGTTAAACAAATTAGTTTCCAACCAATGTGTGGTTTGATAAGGATTTAAAACTAGCCAAGAGAAAGCTAAGAGAGTCTAATAAAATGAGCCTCAACATTATAGTGTACAAGTAGATCCTAAAGAAGAAGAAATAGAATTTATGTTCACAAGGAGAAAAGAGTTAATATTTCTTGGTAAAAATAACCCCAAACATTTTTGGAAAGAATTATAGACAAGAAAGAAACAAGCTGAAAATATTATTACAACCATTCAATGGTTCGAGTATGATAAGAAACTTTATGAAAAGGAAGATGAGTTGGACCCGCTATCCTTGGTGAACAACATGAAAGATCTTTTCATTGTGCAAGAGGTTGAGATGGATATTAAGAAGTTGGGTACAAGAAAGGAAAAAGACTTGGTTGAAGTTCAAGAAAAGTATCTCAAGTGGGGCATGGAAACCCTTGCACATTACATAAATCTTCAATAATATCAACCAACATGGGTTTCTTAGAGATTGGATTATTAGGCTTGCTTTAGTCTTATTTAAGAGTGGAAATGTCAACAATCCTTCCAACTACAGGACTATAATGATCAACCCTCTATTTGTAAAACTCTTTGTTAGCATGATAGAGAATAGATTGAACAAATGTGTTGAGGAAAGTCATAATTAACACAAAAGGGAAAGTTGGTTTTAGGCCAAAGTACTTGATAATTGATCATTGTATCACCTTGAGTTATATTATCAAAAAATTGTGGGAGAGAAATGATGAGGACTTGTTACTTAATTGACTTTAAAAAGGCTTCCAACACTATTCCTAGGGGAAAAAATTGGCTTAGGATGGAATAATTGGGGATCACTATAAATCTTAGAGTTGTTGTTCATATGATGTATGAATAGGTAAAAGTCAAAAATCATAACTTCAGATGGGATTTTAGTAGGGGTCAAATAGGTTTTTCCACTATCTCCTACTCTTTTTGGGCTATATAATGACAAACTTGAAGAATTGTTAGACATGCAAAATTGTGAGGGTATCTAGTTAGGTGTACTTTTTTTAAAGGTTGCTCCTTTATATGGATGATCTCATTTTGGTTGCTAAATCTTCTCATGGTTTGCAAGAACATTTTACTTTCTCTTGAGCACTTTTAAAAATGGTAGGCACATAGGTCAATACTAGTAAGACTAAAGTCATGATTTTTTTGAAAAATAGAAAACTATATCAGCATAAGTTCTATTTTGAGAGAAAAATTCTTGAGGAAGTTGTAGAGTATAAATAACTTGGGATAAATTTAAACAAAAAGCTAACTTGGGAAGGTTGTAGAAATAAAAGAGTTTTAGGAGGATGGAAGGCATTTTATGCACTTCAAAATAGGTGTTGTGAGGTAAAACTTTGGGATTGGAAAACTACTCAAACTTTAATTGGTCTTCTTGTGCTATTAGTTGTTTTGTATGGATGTAAAATATGAGCCAACAAAACTTCAGCCTTACAGTGGAAACAAATCGAGAGAATCCAAAAGCATTGGTTCAAAAGAAAGTTTAAAATATTAAAAACATTGTTTCATATGATATTGTACACTCGAAAGTGTCCCACTCTAAACCCTTCTATCCAAACGATTCCATGAGTTTGGAATGCTTGGATGTCGGCTTAGAGCTCCCTATCCACGGAGTGCAAGAGAGTGTATTTCAAGTTCAAGGGCTCTCAGATGAGCCTTAGAGATACTCTTCTTGCTAGTAAACCATGCAACGGGAGGTTCCAAAGACAAGATGCAAGAATGCAAATGTCCCAAGGAGTTCCTCAAGGATGCAAATGCAAATATGAAGACTACACTCGAATGAATATGCAAAGTGCAGCTATGCTAAAACATGTATGAGAGTGTTACAATACCATTATTAAGCTATGTGAGATTAAGCTACATGTAAAAATGAAAGCTAAGCTAGAATAAAATGCTATGGTATGAGAGAATGTAGACAAGAAATAGAAGTTCTCCACAAAGCTCCAAAGAAACCTGTTAGAAAACCTGCAGCATAACAATGTTCAAAAGATGGATCGATTGAGGGGGAAAGCTCTCTCCCTTTTAAAGATGTATGGACGGTGGAGATCAAGATGAAGATGGTGGATGATCAACGGTGGAATTCGAAAATAGGAGTGATCCATGTGCACACACAAATCAACCAATAGAATATAAGTTGACTTGTCATATAAGACAAAAGTCACAAAGCCTTTTCTTTTAATTGCAAAATAGAAAAAGGACTTTATGTGTGCACTTTAAGTGGGTTATAAGAATGGGGTCTTTTATTTAATTAAAAGGGGACATGTTCTTTTAATCAAATAATGAACTTAGGATAGCATTGTCAAACTATAGGTTATAATCAAATAAATTGATTATTAGCAATTTGGTCTAGGTAAATGATTAAATTAATTTAGCCAAAATGCTGAGAAGGGGGCTAATAGTCTAGATGACCATTTTTAGATGATTACATTTGCCCCTCTTTGACTAATGTGTGATCGATCTGGGAACACATTATGTCAAAGAAAATAGAAAGCCAAGTAGGTAGTGGTAGATATAGATGTCTGATTTCGAAGAGTGAAATGCAGAAATAGATAGCAAGTCCTAAATGCACAGCCTGATAGCAGTAGTACTGAACACTAGGAAGATGATGTTAGGATCTTAAAAGAATTCTAACACCTAGCAAAGCGAATATATTGAGAGCAAGTGATAAGATCAAACAAATGCTCCTAAGAAATAGATAGCTGTAACAATCAGCAATAGAGTATTTTTGCCCCCTCGGGATCGAAATTGAAATGAGGTAAGGGGATGCAAAAAATTGGCTAGAAATGAGAAAATTAGAATATAGCAATGTCCAAGATGACAGATAGATGATTAGAACCCAAGAATGACTATATTAAAAAATTGATAAAATGCCCCAGTTTGACTAGAGTTGACCTTGAAGGACATAGCATAAAAATTAGGTCAAAACGAGTAGAAAGGTGATTTTAGACATGAAATAGTGAATTTAAGTAGATATGAAGTATGGAAATGATGAAGACATGAAGAAATGAAGATGCCCCAGTGATGATTCAGAGATTAGACCTCAAAAGGTCAGCTAACTGCTCAGAAGAAAGTAGAATTTCAAAAGACAATTTTGACCATCAAGGTGAACTCGAATTTGGATTTCGATCCCGAAAATGAATCTAGGACGTTGAAATTATTTAAGAGGTCAAAAATTTTATATAATGTGATGATAAGATAGAAAAGAGATGAAGCGAAAGATTAAGAAGGTGAAAAGACATGAACAAGAAGAAAGTAAAGAAATATATGAAAGGAGTTAGCTGATATGTCCACAAAAAGATGAAGAGAGAGCTCTCCCCATATGCAAGAATGCAAGACTAAGCTATAAAATGAACCTAAAATGCAAGCTAATATGCAAAGTGGTTTACCAGCAAGAAGTGCATAACATTTAGACTCTTAATTTCATCATTGAGCATTTATTAGGGACATCATGAGATCATACAACCATCACTAGTATAACTATGAGGATATGAATATGATCAATATGAGATAGGTATGTGGAAATCCAATCTAAGCATCAGAGACATGTAAGTCAAGATAACTACACGATTAGATTCCCTAAGTTTAATTTAGCAAGATTACACCTGTATCAAGGCATAAGCGCCGGGATAAACCCTGAGTGCGGTCTTGCAAAAACAATCAAGGATGATACATTTATAAGTCAAAGTGTTGAATAGGACAAGCATGAATGCTTACAACACTATAGACAAACAAAAGTATACCCACAAGCAGAAATCAAGAAAATATGTCCCATGCCCCCAGTCTTCTAGTCAATGACATCCTTGAAAGACTATTAGGGAGGGAACACCTGGCAAAGAAATCATCATAGACAGCACACAAAGTAGATAAAGATCAGCATAGCTCAGTCGTTTAAGTGTTAAAGTGTGTGTGTGTAAGTCACTTGGCCATTTCTTCCAGACTTGATTCTGATAGTGAGAAATATCGCGACATCGGAGACCGTAGGTAAACTATGTGTAAAGTGTTAAAAAAACACTTGATGTCAAAGTGGGGGAAGTGTTGAGAAACACTATTTTGTGAGTTGTCAAAGAAACCCTAATCCACAAGAATACCTCAATAGGCTAAGTAGCTATGCCCCCAAGATGAGGACAAGAAACAATTCCAAGCTAGGAAATGTGTAGCAAAGTGGATGATTGAGATTGATAGACATAGGTGCAAGGGTTTCAAGTAGCGCCTGTTTCCAGGTTTTCACCACTTTGACAGATTTTTTTTTTTTTTTTTTGGTGATACATCAAAGTGAGGTTTTCACTAAGATGATCATTTTTTCAGGACATTTTCTGATTTTTAGGATTTTTTCAGCATCATATATGATTTTTTGGATTTTTTAGAAGGTTTTAGAGATCACTAGTTCTCAAGCAAGATCACATCATTTTCTCCCAATGTCTAGCAAGGTATAGGATATGATGGAGCAACAAGCCAGTGGATAAGCAAAGATGGATGAAAAAAGAGTATGAAGCAAGTGAAAGTGATCCTCAAGGACTGACTCCTCAAGAGTACCCAAGCTAGGGAAAGACGTGAAATAGTCATATGAAGCATATTTTGGATAAGCAATGGAAGTAATGAGAAAGATAGCATGTAGGATAAGCAATGAAGCCAACAAGTGTGATAGCATATAAGATAAGGGATGAAAGCTAATGAGTAAGATAGCATGTAGGATAAGCAATGGAAGAAATGAGCAAGATAGCATGTAGGATAAGCAGTGAAGCCAACAAGTGAGATAGCATGAAGCATGTAGTCCAAAAGAGTAGACATGTCAAGAGACCTAAGAACCATTTTTCATTTATTATGATCAAGACAAAGGGGTCAACTATATAGTATAGCAATGGGATAGAGCAATAAGAATAAAGCTCAAGATAGAGGCTATGAATGAATGGGAGAGCACAATAGAAAATCTAGTGGATAAGATAGCCAATATGCAAAGATAGATCAACATTGTCAAGATCAAAGAGAGAAGAGGGGATAGATGGATGATGGAAGAATTACGCATGATGCTTGTTTGCCAGGTTTTCATCATGGTACTTATCCAAGGTGCCACAAGAAGTAGTTTTCACCATAGGATAAATTTATTTCTCTTTACTTTTGCTACCAAGGTGCCACAAGAAGTAGTTTTCACCATAGGATAAATTTATTTCTCTTTACTTTTGCTACCAAGGTGCCACAAGAAGTGGTTTTCACCAAGGCCCTTTTTTTTCTTTTTCTATTTTTTTTTTTTTTTTTTTTTTTTTAAATTTTTAGAAAGAGCTCAAGCTTTTTGAATGTAGATAGTGCTCCTACAAGAAAGATAAGTCATGATAAGACAAGACCATAGAAATCTATGCTCAAAGATGTTGATAGGGTGATGAAAGAGAAATGGTAGTAGGAAGAGTATATGGAGAATAATAGTTCATGTATAGAAAGGAGGTGTAAGCTTTAGAGGATTTCATGAGGGTAGCTGAAATATTGGACAAGATCAACGTTGACACACACCTTGAAGGGTATTGGAATGATGGAGGAATCATGGATGAAATAGCTTGAGATTTAGATGTATGAGCTGGTAGAAGAGATTTGGAAAAAAGTGGAGTGGAAGGCTTTGGAATATTTTTAGAAAGATTTTTGGAAGAAGATGGAATGGAAGCCTTTGGAAGCTTGAATGTCAACTTTGAAGTATTTTCAATATTCAAGTCTTTTAAAAGAGACTTGGGAATCCACATAGCTTTAGATTTTCCTTGTTCTTTGGGTGCTTGAGAGTGCATTTGTATGATGATGGATTTAGGAACCCATATTTTCTTTGGTTTAGCTCTTTGAGTAGTGGACCTTTGCGGTCTCTTTTGTGCATTCTCCTCCTTAGCTTTCACATGTCGATTAGATGGGACATAGTGATCTTTCTTTTTCAATGGATTCTTATGTTTATTCTTACTTCCAAAGGACTTGGGATTTGTGGATGAATAAGGATGATATGACTGGTTTAGGTGGATAGATGGGTGAAAAGTCATCAAGGATGAGTGTCTTTGTTGATCTTGAGGTATGATGGGAGAGCTAGGGAATGAGCTAGGAGTGAATGTAGGAGATGGAGGAACATAAGGCCCCAAAATGGATGGAAGGTTTGAATGCTTTAGCTTAGATGGATAAGGACCAAGGATAGATTTAGAAGATGCAAAAGGATAGTGGGCAGGGATATCAACATCTTTAGAATGAGCAACATGGTCAAAGCCATCAATAGACTCATAAGTACCTTTGATAGGAACAACATTTTTAATAAAAGAACTTGAAGCTTGAGCACAATTTTGAAGTGGATGTGGAGAAGTAGAACATGAGGGGATGCTTTGATCTTGACAAGTAGCTTTGGATAGCATATGAAGAGAACTTTTCTCATAATTTTCAGTAAGCTCGAGGGAGATGATGGAAGTGGTATCTTCATCATACTTAGGAGGTGGACAAGATATAGAATATGGAGGGGAAAAATCTTGAAAGAGATGAAAGGGTGCTTGATCTTGATCTTTCTTGACATTTATAGCTTTTTCTTTTTGAGAGTCCTCTTGACATGGAGCCACTTCTAAGGACAAGGGAGAATGAAGAGTGAATGGAGTAGTGTTTAGATTAGGCATAGTAGTGCATGAAGGTTGAGGATGTTTAGGATTAGTACCATGGAAAAGGTTTGCAACCAAGTGAAGGTTAGCTTGAGTTTCTTTTAGAGGTAGCCCTTGAGGATACACGTAGTCAATGTGGAAAGCATTAGGTTCCTTTTTTGATAGAGGCATGTTGGAAAGATTTGAAGTGTTGGGAGATGCATGAGTGTTGGAAGAAGTGGAAGTATCAAGGAAACAATCACTAGACATAGGTTCATTAATATGATCTTGCTCAAGAGAAGTATCCTTGGCACATGAGTCACTAGAGGTTCCAAGATCAATAATCTCATCATCAATGAGATCTTGGATTTTATGTTTCAGCTCTATACAACTAGAAGTAGCATGGTCATTAGATTGATGATAGGCACAATAGGTATCCAAGAATGGATTTCCATGGGAGCTAGACTTAGGCAACATGATGAGCTTAGTTTCAAGAAGCGTTTGCAAAATGTCATCATAAGAATGTTCCAAGGGAGAAAAAGTTCTATTAGAAGTATGTCTAGGATCTTCTTGTTGTTTCTCAAGTGAATAGAATGCATTCATGTCTTCATCATTATCTTGGTCAAAGATAGGTCCATCATGAAATTTTGGCATAGGCTCAAAGGAGGTATCACTTGCTTGTTCTCTAAAGAGGTCTTTAGATCTAGAAGATGAAGACATTTGATGTCTTGAAGTAGAGTATGTAGACCTAGAAGAAGCAGATGACCTCAAAGAAGGTGACTTACATGCATGTAAAGACCTTAAGGAAGATTCATGTAATGATGCAATCTTCTCCTCTAACCTTTTCTCAAGTTTAGACTTCATTTCTGTCATGCGCTTAGAGAGATGAAGGTAAGGAAGATCATTTGTCTCTTCTAGTTCTTTGTATTGTGCATATAGATGTTGAAACTCTTTACTGACATGGAGGATATCATGATCATCTAGATTTTTTCGAACTTTGGTAGCACAAGGTTTAGATCCCATAGTTTTAGATGCAAAGTCAAGCATAAAAGAGCCTAGAGGATAACTTGATGTTGAAACTATAGGAGGTAGTGTGTTCACTTGCCAAGATAGTAGAGAGAGATTAAAGCGACTTGTCAACCAATATGTCCAAGAAACTTACGACATGAATGACTCAAGTCAATAGCTAGGCAAGATGCCCAAATAGACAAATAGATAGAGCAAGCGGGGTGACAAGTGAACAACTCTCCAACCCAAGAGTGTAGTCAAGAAATCAAGGTAACCATTTTAGCAAAAGGATAACTAGAAAACAAACATAGACCATGAAGATAGGAAGACCATGAGCACTAAGACCAAAGATTCACTTTAAGCGTGTTCAAGCACTAGAGACATATAAAAGAAAAGTCAAATGATGTGACTCCCCTTAGCAAGAAACACAAGAAAATGTTTGCATTTGATGCTTTGACTTGGTTGACAAAGTTTGACAATAGTTGATAGCATAGCAAGTTTGATGTTCAAAAGCAATTTCTTTCCAAGCAAGATAGTGACACATGGAGTAGTCTTCAAACAATCAAGCAAGGGACAAAGCAACCTTGCATGATACAAGCATATGTGATGTCTCAAAAGAATTCTCTAGAATTATCATCATGTGTATGTTCAAAAGATTTTCACAGGTTTAGCACATTGAAGAACACATCAAGCAATATCTACCTAAATGTCATGGTTCATTACTCAACAACTTGGCCCACACGTGATGCTCCTTCACCTCACACCAAGTGGTTTCCCACAAGAGATATTGGCTTTGTCATGGAAATGCCATAAGCACAACCAAGGGAACACATATGGTGAGTGTAAATCTTGGGGTGATCCGGGTAGTCCACTAGGATCGATCCTTGCACCAAGAAGTTGAGCGGCTAAAAAGGGTAGTTACTAACTTAGGGTGTTTAGATAGGGCTTCCGTTCATAGTGTTCCTCTTGCTCCCAATTACGGGACACCTCACCTTGCGATGAGTAACCGATCTCGCGATCACAAGAGTACCTTAAGCATTCTTGCCTAGTGATCTCCCTATGGTCGAAATCCCATAAGCGATCACACTAGACGAAGATAAACACTACATCTACCAAGGTTTTGTGTCCTTGATAGCCTTGAGTTTATAGTGGGTTGGAAGAGCCAGGTAATCGGCTTGTTCCCACTTGGGTCGTTCCTCTCAGGTTGTCCGAGAGCAGGCCCTCTAAAGGATTCTAACTACACAAAGTGGATCAAATTTTGGAAGTCAAGATTTATGGTTCACCACAAGGGTGAAGAGCATACTCTCCTATTTCAATAATTTTCTCCCAAACATGCCAAGAAGATTCAGTTACCCCTTGCTTTTGAAACCAAATGGCAAGTCAAAATTTCTGATTCACCACAAGGGTGAAGAGCATACTCTCCTATTACCAAAAGACTCCAATCACAAGTTTTATGTGCCTATGAAAAATGAACAATTATTCAATGCCACACATGAAAACAAAAAAGCAAGAAATTTTGAGTTTTTATGCTTTGGGCAACCCTGCAAACAATCGTTAGTAGCCCTTGTGCATTTGAAGCTTTGACATGCGTTCTTTTTATGCAATGTTTCAATTTTTTTCACAAGGATGGCAACTTGAAATCACAACTTGTTAGCAACTTGAAATCACAACTTGTTAGCAACAAAAGTTAGTGTGAAATAACATAAAAATCTGCAATAAAAAGTGGTGAGTTGCTTCAAAAATCTAATTTATCTTCCAACCAAGTACATGCAAAGAAAGTGCAAGTTAATCAGAAATGCTTTCATTTTTACTCTTTGGTTTTGACCTAGTCAACAAGATTGGACTTGTTTGCTATGATTTCGTATCCAAAAATGAAAATGAAAAGAAGAGACCCCTGTCAAAAATCAGAGAGCTTTCCAAAAATGCAAGAAATTTTAAAAAATCTCTTCATTTGCTCCCTAGAGATTGATTTTGTCAAAACAGGCCAAATTTATCAAATCAAATTTTTGATCCTTAATACGATCTCAAAATTCAAAACACAAAGAAAAAACCCCCATTAGAATTGAAAAAAATTTCTGAAAATGTAAGTTTTTTAAAAAAAATCGCTGATTTGCGATCAGAAATGACTTTTTATGAAAAACCAAGAAAAATTCATAAGTCCCGAAAATCACGTCAAAATGCTCTGCAAATCGGACTAAGACATTTTGAGCATATATACAACCTGCAAAAAAAATTTCAAAACCAAACTCCAAGCGGTTTAAAAGATATGATCAAATCTTTAAACCAACTAAGTTTTTGGCCCTCAAACCAATTTACTTATGGCTTGGCCTTAAAACCAAAGTGATAATTCTACAAAAGCATTTGATTAGACCCAATATGCTGCTGTAAAAAAATAAGAGATAAGAAATGAAAGCAAATGGAGCTAAAAATTTGATTCAAGCCCCACGGTGGGCGCCAAAAATGTACACTCGAAAGTGTCCCACTCTAAACCCTTCTATCCAAACGATTCCATGAGTTTGGAATGCTTGGATGTCGGCTTAGAGCTCCCTATCCACGGAGTGCAAGAGAGTGTATTTCAAGTTCAAGGGCTCTTAGATGAGCCTTAGAGATACTCTTCTTGCTAGTAAACCATGCAACGGGAGGTTCCAAAGACAAGATGCAAGAATGCAAATGTCCCAAGGAGTTCCTCAAGGATGCAAATGCAAATATGAAGACTACACTAGAATGAATATGCAAAGTGCAGCTATGCTAAAACATGTATGAGAGTGTTACAATACCATTATTAAGCTATGTGAGATTAAGCTACATGTAAAAATGAAAGCTAAGCTAGAATAAAATGCTATGGTATGAGAGAATGTAGACAAGAAATAGAAGTTCTCCACAAAGCTCCAAAGAAACCTGTTAGAAAACCTGCAGCATAACAATGTTCAAAAGATGGATCGATTGAGGGGGAAAGCTCTCTCCCTTTTAAAGATGTATGGACGGTGGAGATCAAGATGAAGATGGTGGATGATCAACGGTGGAATTCGAAAATAGGAGTGATCCATGTGCACACACAAATCAACCAATAGAATATAAGTTGACTTGTCATATAAGACAAAAGTCACAAAGCCTTTTCTTTTAATTGCAAAATAGAAAAAGGACTTTATGTGTGCACTTTAAGTGGGTTATAAGAATGGGGTCTTTTATTTAATTAAAAGGGGACATGTTCTTTTAATCAAATAATGAACTTAGGATAGCATTGTCAAACTATAGGTTATAATCAAATAAATTGATTATTAGCAATTTGGTCTAGGTAAATGATTAAATTAATTTAGCCAAAATGCTGAGAAGGGGGCTAATAGTCTAGATGACCATTTTTAGGTGATTACATTTGCCCCTCTTTGACTAATGCGTGATCGATCTAGGAACACATTATGTCAAAGAAAATCGAAGCCAAGTAGGCGATGATAGATATAGATGTCTGATTTCGAAGAGTGAAATGCAGAAATAGATAGCAAGTCCTAAATGCACAGCCTGATAGCAGTAGTACTGAACACTAGGAAGATGATGTTAGGATCTTAAAAGAATTCTAACACCTAGCAAAGCGAATATATTGAGAGCAAGTGATAAGATCAAACAAATGCTCCTAAGAAATAGATAGCTGTAACAATCAGCAATAGAGTATTTTTAGATGACCATTTTTAGATGATTACAGATATTATGTTAAGTGAAGTTGGGGTTGGACCCATAGAGGCAATCGCTATGGTTCACCTCATTAGTTATCTAAAAAGAACTTAAAAATGTGTGAAGATAGATGGCTTAAAGTGGTCTTTAATGATATATTGTGCAAACATATAAAGAAATGGATGTAACAAAGTGGATGAGAAAATGGAATATTAATTTCAGTATGTGTCCCACAAATAATAAATACATAAAGATCTTTGTTATGGAGGATATCTATAAGAGAAATTGGGGAAATGAACTTGGAAGAAAAAAAGCTTATTATATCAGCGACTTCAACCCCACATGTGATCAACTAAAAAAGGCATACATAGGGGCCACCATTGATTAGAGAGCTAAAAGTCTTATTGCACAATTCAGAACCAATTCTCATCCACTGTGATGTGAAACTGAGTGATGGAATAGGCCAAAAGAGTATTGGAAAGAAAGAGTTTGCACACTTTGCAACTTTGGAAAGGTGGAAAATGAGCAACACTTTATGTTAGAATGTGAGATGTATAAGGATATCAAGTTCAAATTTATGGATATTATGTCTAGAAACTCTTAGCACAACTTATTCATGAGAATAACATTGAGAAGTTAGGTGAGCTCACCATAGACTTGCACAACAAAGAACCAAATTATTGAAGTTTGTTTAGTTGGAAGGATATTCCCTAGGCTATGTTTAGCCTCATGGACATTAAATCATCTACCTACCTACCTACCTATCTATCTATCTAGGATCACCCTACGAGAATCACATGTTTCGTAGCTAGAAGGAAAAATCAATTATTCATCAAAAAACCATATAACTACCTTAAGTGGGTGAAGCAATACCAACCAAGGGAGGTGGGTCATTGTG
Organism: Cupressus sempervirens; assembly: GCA_028749045.1. Classification (NCBI taxonomy): domain Eukaryota; kingdom Viridiplantae; phylum Streptophyta; class Pinopsida; order Cupressales; family Cupressaceae; genus Cupressus; species Cupressus sempervirens. The sequence continues at coordinate 446,257,711 of CM053793.1, read as the reverse complement.
ATCATCCTTTCCCTATCCAATATTGGAGCATGCAGGTGGGTCGAGGATAAAGGACCCATCCTATTTATCTTTCTCCTCCTCAGTCCTAGGTGGTGAAATGTCCAAGGCCAGATGATGGAACCATTTGGAAGAGGTGGCAACAAGCCACAAAGAGTCTCACTGGGAGTGGACCAAGTAGAAATGACTAGTCAAATCTATGACATGGCACCTGGATGTTGAGTGACAAGGCCAATCATCATCACCACCATCAAAGGAGCAACAAGATGCTTGTGACCTTGGGGTCTATGAGCGACGAGAAAAGGAACTATGACAATGAAAATATCCAAAGGACATGAGGTCAACACTCTAGCAACCATACACGAGGAATTTCCCCAATGCTTATAGGTGGCCCACCTTAATCTCCACTTGTTTTCTTGGACATGAATCTACATTATAACATTATTGCATATGCAAGCTTTACTATATATTGAAACATTTATATTCAAAAAGTTGTGAGAGAAAAGAGAAGCATCTCTATCCTTCCAAAGAGTGACAAATTCTCCATCCTAAAATCATGTCATGTATAAGAGTACTTAGAGGGGATTATAGGTGAATCACTCAACTAAGCCATATACCAAGAAAAAGGTTTAGGCCTAAAAAAGTCATGAATCTAGCTCCAATATTAATGAGCTCTTTGGCATAATAAAAAAATATGGATAAATGTTTTTGGGTATCCATAGAAAGGACATCTGGATAAGGAACTCCCAAATGCTCGAGCCAAGAACCCAAGAGAAAACCATTAAATAACACACATGTAATGTCCCCTTTTGGGGGAATTAGGGATTCCAAAGTTTAATTCATAAAATATTAAAATTGACTCATTAGAGTTTAAAGAAAATTTATAAAATGGATCAATTTAATATTATAGAGGGAGTTAAAAGGTGTTTAAGAAGGAAAAGGATGAGAGGGGAGTGTTGGTGTAATTAAATATTCACTAATTACACTTACTTAAGCTTCCTTAGGATAGTGCATTTCATAGTAGTTTGTGATTGAGTTACTTGGGAGTTTGTACCTCAATTAAACACATGGTGTAGAAGAATTCCACTCTGGGTAGTCATAGTTGTTATCTCATTCCACCTTTAGTGCACTTATCACATTATCATCCTCATAATCACACATACTTCATTGCATAATGGAGGATGATCCAACTTTCATTGACATGTGATTCCACCTCGTGTGGGTGATAGCTTATCTTCTCCTTATCATGTCTCTTATTGCCTCTTCTATATAAGGAGGCCTATTATGTAAATTTTAAATCAATCCATTATATGTCAATCAAGTCCATTATCAATAATAACATTCTTGCATCTTCATGCAATTGTCTTGCCAATCTCTTGTGGAAGTTATCTTGGTCTTTCATTTGATCCTAGGTGTGTTGTAGAGTCACCTAAAACTCCAACATGGTATCATAGCTCTCATGGTGTGAAGACTTCTTCTCAAGAAGTGCAATCTTCGATTGACTTATTGTTGGTGCAATATTTGGCAATTTGGACATCACAATTTGGAGGAAATTTTGGAAGTCCTATTTTGTGACCTTCTATTGCAGGTGAAAATTGGAGCTTGCTAGTGCAAATCAAAGGTTGGCATCATATAGAGGAGGTCCAAAATCCCTAAATTGAATTTTGTTTCATCCAAATCAAACATCTAGGCCAAATCTAGAGCCATTTGATTTTTGAAGGTGTAGTGGCAACAATTCAAAAAAATAAAAATTCAGAGGCGATTTTCAAACAATGATATCTCCCTCATACAAACTCCTTTTTTCGAGCAATTTTTTTTGGTTTGGGGTAGAATTTCACAATCTACACAATAGTGTGGGTGATTTTGGATCTGTCTTTGAATTCTTTTGAAAATCACAAATCCTATTTTTTGCAACTTTCAAGGCTTTATTTGGGCACATCCGATAACATTTTTAGGTGCAATTTTTTTGAAAGTGCACGATTTTTCCTCTACTTTCTAGATATGTAATCAAATTTTAGTGATTTGGACTGGCGCATCACTTTCAAAAATAGGTCTTTTTTGGCTATATTTGCACTTGGTGAATACTTGGATTTTAATTTTCTTAATTAAATTAGTAATTTGAAGGAGTTATCAGTTGATTTTAGTCATTCTTTGATTCATTATGAATTTTCCAAAGTTCCATTACTCACTCCATATAACTATCATGAATGGAAACAAGTAGTTTCTAATTAGTTGATGAGCATTGGATTGCTTAGAATGATTCTTGGATAGGATCTAGAACTAGCTATAAGTGTTGCAGAAAAAAGAAAATGGTTTGATAGAAGGGATAAAGCACTTGGCTCTCTTAGATCTACCATCTCCAATGATTTTTTATATCATATTACATCCTGCAGACATCCTCATGATGCTTGGACTACATTGGAAGGAATCTTTGGTAAACCTAATAGAATAAGAAAATTTGAAAAATGAGCTTATAGGTCTAAGTCCATGTGATTTTGACAATATTCAAGACTTTTCCTCTAAGTTCAATTCCATTATATTGGAGCTTTCTAATTGTGGTATTACTAAAGATGATGAGCAATTGATATTATCAATTTTTTCCAAACTAGGTCTTGAATATTCAATCTTTGTTTCCACATTCTATGCTACTATGGATGCTCTTGGTGGTGTATACAAAATGTCTTCTCTTGATGAATTTGTAGCTGAGCTCACAAGAGAACAAGAAAAGTTATCACACATGGGTCAATTGAAGCCTTCAAAGCATCAAGCATTGGTTGCAAATGACTCCACTCTAAAGGCTCCCAAAGGAAAGGAAAACAAACAACACAAGGATCCTAAGAAACATGACAAAGGTGATGACTCTCCTTCACAACTTAATCTTGAATCCAAGTTCTCTTCAAGAAAGGAAACTTATAGAAGAAAGAGAGGTAAATGTGCTTATTGCAAAAAGTTGGGACATGATAAGCATAAATGTTTCCATAAGAAGATTGATGAGCTCACTCATATTCTTAAAAGAACAATATCCAATTGTCCTCATCAGTGTCTTCTCCTTCTTCTTAATATCTAACAGCTGCTACATCTACATCATCATCCAAAGGAATAGGAAAAGAGATCATTGCTTCCACACATCCTTACCAAGGTAAATGGATTCTTGATTGAAGTGCATCACATCATATGACATCTTCTATGGATATGTTTTTTTCTATTGAGTCTTGTACTTCTCCACCTATATTAATGGGTAATAATACATACATGAAGGTTTGTGGGAAAGGTTCTATTCCTATGGGAGAGGATACATTTAATGATGTTCTTTGTGTACCATTCTTGACCACTAATATCCTTTCCATTTACCAAATTACTCATGGGGCACAAGGTAAAATTGTTGAGGAACATGGAGACTAGAGATGTCATAGCTATAGGAGTTGTTGATCATACATCACACTTGTATTCTTTTGCATATTTTTTTGATAATGATGATGATATTTAGGATGTACCTAACCCTTTATCAAGGGTGAATAATTCATGTGAGGAGAACATTGGACACTTGAATCATTTTTTTCTTGAGACAAGTGTTGAACTTCCTACTCCTCCACCTCCTACTTCTTTAGACATGAGCTGTACTATTCAGCAAGATGATCTTTATGCTTTAGATCTTGTAGTGTGGGATGAATTCTTGGATGCTATTTCAGATGAGTCTCATAAAGTAGATTTGCTAAATACATCTGAGGATGTTTCTCTTCAAGATACTTCTTCACCTTCTTTAGAGATTGGATTTCCCAACTCTTCATGTTCTCTTGATTTTTCACATCTCATAGGTCAGCTTGATGGTGTGACAAAATCTTTTAGCTTGGAGACACCTATTTAGTCTTTAGAGACACATACATGGACCCCTTCTTCCTCCTTCCTCACTTTTTACATGGAGTGGCTTCTTCATGATTTGATGTGTTTATCTCTACCTAAGGGGATACATGTTTCTTGTAGACATTGGATTATATTTTTCTTGTAGGTACTCTTCATCTACATTGGAGCTTCTTCATTATGGGGGGGATATCATGTCTCCTTATTTACTTCCTATGGGAGGATCATTCTTTGTATATACATGATGTATGCAATTTTTGGGGGGTCTTGAGTACTCCATCCATCCATGCATCTTGTTTTCATCTCTCTTTTTGGAGCAGGATTTTTCCCATGAGGTTTTCTCTCTTTCTCCACTTTATGAGAGATTAAATTTAATGTATTTATTTTCATATTGTACATGGGTACCTAAAATGGCCTAGTAGCTAGGACCCATCTTGCATTGTGAGTTTAAGTGCATTTTGCTAAGTTTCACTTAAGGGGGGTGTTGGTTTAATTAAATATTCACTAATTACACTTACTTAAGCTTACTTAGGATAATGCATTGCATAGTAGTTTGTGATTGAGACATTTGGGAGTTTTCACCTCAATTAAACACATGGTGTAGGAGAATTCCACTCTGGGTGGTCATAGTTGTTATCTCATTCCATCTTTAGTGTACTTATCACATTATCATCCTCATCATCGCACATACTTCATTGCATAATGGAGGATGATCCACCTTTTGTGGACATGTGGTTCCACCTTTTGTGGGTGATAGCTTATCTTCTCCTTATCATTGTCTCTTATTGCCTCTCCTATATAAGGAGGCCTATTATGTACATTTTAAATCAATCCATTGGATGTCAATCAAGTCCATTATCAATAATAGCATTCTTGCATCTTCATGCAATTGTCTTGCCAATCTCTTGTGGAAGTTATCTTGCTCTTTCATTTGATCCTAGGGTTGTTGAAGAGTGACCTAAGGGCCCGTTTGGTTGTGGGAATATAAAAACGGGAATAGGAATACCTATTCTGGAATACTTATTCTCGAATAGAGAATGGGGTTATGTATTCCTGTTCTTGTTTGGTTCATCCAGAATCTGATGCGGAATACACAGACTCAAAAATTTATGTTTTCTAAAATAAAAAAAATTGGAATAGGAATACGTATTCCTATTCCATCTATTTTGGTGGATTACCAAATCCTCATTTTTGGGCCAAAATTGGAATACGTATTCCAATTTTGTCCCTATTCCTATTCCGATTTGGTGCATCCAAACAGAGAATTAAAATTTTTTAGAATACACATATGCTTATTCCACTTGTATTCCCGTTGCCAAACGGACCCTAAAAGTCTAATAGAGAGGAAGGAACCTCAACAGTCACACAGGGTCTTTTAAATAGGGAAAATGAGCTCATTTGGGGATGCTTGGATATTGAATTGGTTTGAGATTTTTGTTGGAGAAATTTAGGAAGCTTCAACTTACATTCAAGATTTGAGGATGTAAACCCTCAAGTTCTTCTTGGGTGGATTGGGCATAGCTCTAATCCATCATTTGTGGAAAATTTGCAATGAAGTTCATAGTTGCATTTTAGGTTCATTTCTAGTTATTCAATCTGACTATTATTATAGATTTTACCATTGGATTGTTATTGTATTATTGAATATTATAACATAATAACAATTTATAAGGATTTTATATGAGTATTTGTTGGATTTTATTGCATAGATTCTTTGTGTATATCTATAAAATTTTATTGAGGAAAACTAGAAAATAATATATGGGTAGGATGATAAAACACACCAAACAAAGTGTATAATATTTACCTCAATAATGACCAAACAATAAGGAAAAAAAGTCTCAAGGACTTCTAAGAAGATTGCAAGTGTCAATGCTAGTTGAGAATGGTAACCATAGGAAAATTTGGCACCAACCAAAGGTATCCCATCCTGAGATTGTAACTTTAAAGAGGAGTACAAGGATACCATTTCCAATCTTTCCACCAAGACTTAACGAGTTGGACATCCAACTTGTAAAGCATGTGAGCTAGCAGAGTAGAAACCAATAAGTCATAAGAATGTCAATCTTAGTGAGACAAATGAAACTTAACCACATATCCTCCCAAGCCTTGAGACTCATAGATGCTCTAGAAAATAAGTCTTACACATCCTAATGCACTGTTTATAAAAGTTTAGAACATTGACTCCATGAGCTTTAGTAAGTAGGGTGCCTTACACAAAAAAGAGGGGAGGCCACCAAAGGGTTATGTTGTCTCATATAAAGACCATCAAGAAACCCCTTTCTAGCCAAGAAAAACCAAGGCTTAATAGTCTCCTAAGATTTCCAAATGCTATTGACCACAAATGTGCCCTAGATTTGAACACCATCTTACATAATAAGAAGGGTTTGAAAAATAATCCCCTTCTAGATTGGTATGTTGGTAGGAAAACCTAAAGAAATATAATGCCTAAGAAGAACTTTTTGCACCTCATCTCTAGTTATGGCACAAAACACCCATTTGGCACACAAAGTAAGATTCTTCTTTTGGGTAGAAAGAAGGCCAAGAATTATAGATTCCTTGGGAAATGACACAAGGAAGGATTATAAATTTGGGCTACATGCTTTCTTAACAATAAACCAAACTTGTAGAGATCACACAGTGGAAGCAACACATAAGAGATAATGACAAAAAGAAAAAATGAGCATATTTATTTTATTAACTCATCCAATATCATTTCATATACCTAGTTGTGAGAAATTCTAGATTATGACTAAATATAGATTCAAATATACATCAAAATGCATTCAACATGCAAGATCTACGATCTCCTCTCTAGATTCTCACTTCCTAATTTCCCAAGAATTGGCTCCTCTCCCTCAGATAAACTAAGATGCTCTATTTATACTCACCAAAATGGCTTACAAAATATTCTTGATCATCATATGAAGAAGGTTGACTACATAATAGTCTACACACATTAAAATGATTAATCCCATGCATTAAATGCCTAACACAAACTAAATACACGAGTGGACTCTCAAATGAGATCAATTAGAAAACTCAGTGAAAGACAACACTAAATAGAAGCAATAGTCATTGAGTCACTCAATGAATAAAAGAACTTAGTGATTGAAGAACTTGAGCCACTTAGTGAGTGAAGATAGAAGCACATCCATTTAGAAAATAGCCACAAATTCATTGACCAGGTCTATAAGCATAACACTGAGCATACCCCAACTGAGCAGGATAACAAAGCAACCCGAGATGCTCCTACATTAGACAACCAGGGTTGAAAGAAATGATTCTCCTAAATATTGAAGATACCACAATCCAAGATGAGTCCAACTTATATTGAGAAATCCACATAGCATCTTCAACTGACCTATTCTTCCATTTTACCAAATGCTCTAACTTATATTTTCCTCTTATGCTCTTACTAATTCTCTGATCCAAAATCAACTCTATCTCCTTAGTTTTTTTCTTAGGATAATCACTTAGTACTACCAACTCATCATCAGGTTCATGATAATTATACAAATTAAAAGCATCAAATATAGGAGATATATCTAGGTCTTTAGGTAACTCAACTTCATAATCATTACCACTATCAAACATTTTTAAGATTCTACAAGGACTAAATTTCTTCATCTTCAACTTACTATATGTGCCAACAAGAAATCTACCTCTTTTCAAATGAACCATTACTTCATCACCAACATCAAAACTCATATGTTTCCTTGACTTATTATCACTCTTCTTGTATTTCTGATTACTTTGCTCCAACTTATTTTTCACTTCCTTATGAAAGAACTTCATAAATTCAACAAATTCATCACCTTTGGCACTTCTCTTTTCTTCACCAACAATATTCCTAAAACTTGATATACCTTTAGGCTACATTTTAGTAACAATCTCAAAAGGTTTCTTTCCAATACTCTTGTTGACAAAACAATTGTATGAAAACTCAGCTTGTGCCAACACTAAATCCTAGTTAGTTTATTCTAACTAAGCATCTGAATAAATTACCTAAGTTTTTGTTTACAACCTCCATTTGACCATCAATTTTTGGATGAAATGTAGAGCTGAACTTCAACTCTGTATCGAATTTCTTCCAAAAAGTCTTTTAAAAATAACCAATAAACTTATTGTTTCTATTAGATACAATACTCATTGGTAATCCATGCAATCTAACAACCTCTTTAAAGGAAATCTTTGCCATATGTACTATATCACATGTCTTCTTACATAGTATAAAATGTTCCATCTTAGAAAATCTATCAACAAAAAAAACACAAAATCATGTCCTCTTGTAGTCCTCGGTAAGCCAAGAACAAAATCCATACTAATATCACTCTAAGGTTTCTCATGTACTGAAATAGGTGTATATAACCCAGTATTTTGACACACTCCTTTTGTAACTTGACAAACTCCATAACTCTTGAAAATTTTTTGAACATCCTTATACAACTATGGCCAATAATACTTCTCCTTAAGAAACCTCAAAGTCTTATCAATACCAAAGTGTCCAACTAATCCACTACTTTGTTTCTCCTTAATCAAATTAACTCTCATAGATCCTCTTGGTAAACATAACTGAACTACTTTGAAAAAAAATCTCCTTGAATGAAATAGTCTTCATACTTACTTGGTTGATCTTATAGATTTAGTTCTTTGAACTCTCTCCATGCCTTAGAAAACTTAGGATCACTTTCATACAAAGTCTTCATCTCATCAAAGCCAAGAACTTCAACCTTCATCTCGATTAACAAAGATCTTCTTCTACTCAATGCATCTGCAACTCAATTAGATACTCCACTCTTATGTTTGATTACAAAATTGAAATTCTGTAGATACTCAACCCACTTCATATGTCTCTGATTCAACTTATTCTAACTACCCAAACACTGTAAAGCCTTATGATTAGTATACAACACAAACTCCTTAGGAATCAAATAATGTATCAACTTCTTCAAAACTTGAACAATAGCATAGAACTCTCGATCATACACATAATAATTCATCTTAGAACCATTCATATTCTAACTAAAGAAAGTAATAGGTTTCCCTTCTTGACCCAACACAGCTCCAATTGCACTACCACTAGCATCAAATTGAAATTGAAATACTTTGTTGAAATCAAATAGATAACTCAACAACCCTTTATTTCAAAGATTGAAAACTCTTATCAGCTCCATGTATCCACTTGAAATCCTTTTGATCTCCTCTCATTGTTGCATTCATAGAATTACAAACATAATTGAAATTATTGATAAACTTTATATATAAACTAGATAAATGATGAAATGATCTTACCTCACTCACATTCTTAGGTGTAGGCCATTCCAAAATTTCTTTAACCTTCTCAAGATCCATCTTCAAACCATCAAATAAAATCACAAATCCTAAATATTCAATCTCTTCCTTCATGAATGAACACTTCTTTAGATTAGTTAACAACTTCTCCTCCTTTAATCTATGCAACACTTTTCTAATATTCTCAAGATGTTCTTCCTTAGTCTTATTGAATATCATAATATCATCCAAGTACACAAATACAAACTTACCCACGAATTTCTTCAAGACTACATTCATCAATCTCATTAAAGTACTCAGTGCATTAGTCAAACCGAAAGGCATAGCCAACCATTCATACAATCTTTATTTTGTCTTAAAGCAATATTTCACTCATCACCTTATTGGATTCTGATACGATGACAACCACTCTTCAAGTCAATCTTAGTAAAATACTTTTCTCCACTCAAACAATCCATTATATCATCCATCCTAGGCATAGTAAATCTATACTTTACTGTTATCTTATTAATATCTTTAGAATCAATAAACATTCTTCACTCATCATTCTTCTTAGGTGCCAACACAATAGGTACAACACATGGGATCAAAGTTTCTCTGATCAAATCTTTTTGGAACAATTCATGCACTTTTTTGCTAAGCTTTTCATTCTTAGTAGGTGTTAATCTATAGGGTACTTTATTTGGCAAACTAGCTCCAGGAATAAAGTCCATACAATGAATTGTACTCCTAATTGGTGGTAAACCATCAAGTACACTCTCAAAAACAATTTCCTGGTACTTGGTAAGCAACTTCTTGACTTCTGCTGGAACTCGGTTAACCCTAGAAACACTTAGTTTACTAGGAATCACAACAAAATAAACCTTTTCCTTCTTTATATCATTTATAAACCAATTTCCATTCACCATGAAAAATCTTATAATAATAATGTTAACCTCATCTAGAGTCTCAATAAAAGGTTACAACACTTTCATCCTTTCATTCACCCACATAGTATATTGATTCAACCATCCATCATGCATAACATGTCTATCATACTGCCAAGGTCTACCCAATAGAATATGACACAAATCCATAGGAATAATATCACACAAGAATTCATCAATGTAGTTCTCTATCTTGAATTTTACAATACTTTTCTCACTTACTAGTAACATATGCTCATCCTTGATCCATGAAACATGATAGGGTTTAGGGTATTTTAACCTCTACAACTGTAACTTTGCAACCAACTCCTCTGATGCCAAATTCATTGAACTGCCACTGTAAATGATTGCCTTGCAACACTTTCCTACCATCTTGCATCTAGTCTTGAAAAGACTCCTCCTCAAGATAGGTTCTTCATCAGTTCTCTCATTACACAAATTTTTACTTACCATCAAATTTTCTCTAGCCTCAGGTCCACTTGACAGACTTAAAGATCCTTCATTAACTATAGAATTTCTACCACTACTACCTTCATTCCTCTTCCCAAAATTATTAAATTCAAAGTCTCTATGTCCTTCTTCACCACATTTGAAACAAGTGCCACAAAAACCTCCTCTTTCATAACTACCTCGGTAAGAACTACCTCTTCCTTAATAAGTATTTCCACCCTTCCACTCAGTCTTGCCTTTCTCATCACTTTTCCATTTAGATTTTCCCTTATCTAGTATAGTATTGTCTGATATGGTGTTTTCTCCATAATATATACCTCTTCTTTACTTAAATCTTCCACCTCTACCTCTTTGTATTTGTTAATGTTTATTTGTTAATATTTCCTTAGATTTCAAGGCATATTGATATGCTTCTTCCACACCATCCAATTTCACAAAACTGATCTCATCTTGAATTGCAATTCTCAAACCATTCAAATATCTGGCCACTCTCTACTTCATCATCAACATTTCCAAATATAATATCCAATATGTAGAATTTCTCAATATAATCCTTCACACTAATATCTTTCTATCTCAATTTTTGCACCCTTCTTGAAAAATTCACATGATAATCAACAAAGAGAACCTTCTTCTTCAAATTATTCACCATTTATAATTAGTTTCTAATATTTTCCTTTCTTTTATTTATCTATCAATTTTCAAATGTTCACACCAAAGCAAAGCATGACCTTTCAACTTGGTAACTACTATTTTTACCTTTCTAATATTAGGAGTGCCTTCAAATTCAAAGTATTTCTCCATCTCAAAGATCCAATCCAAAAAATTATTGGTGTCCAATTTTCCATCATAACTTGTGACTTCAACAATAGGATTTGAATGTTCTCTAGACAAAAACTCTTAATAATCTTTTCTCATCCTCTTTAACTTCAGGTTCAAGATTAGGGTTTGGTGCTCTAAGGGCTCCTTCATCATCATTAACATCATTAAGATGTACTCCTCTCCTCTGTGCCATCTTGATAGCATCAAGTCTAGCTACAATTTATCTCAGCATATCCATAATCATATTATCAACATTTCCTCTAGCACAAACCATTTTGACAGTAGGTTCCTGCAAGATTGTAACCCTCCATAGGTTATAGGTCAAACCTAGATCTATTACCCTATAATCAAGATCAACTAGAGTTCTTCACAATTAATTAATTCCCACGAACAACTAGGCTTTGATACCACTTGATGCAAGGAAGGATTGCAAATTTGGGCCATAGGCTTTCCTAACAATCAACCAACCCTGTAGAGATCACACATTAGAAGAAAAACACAAGAGACAATTCCAAAAATAAGAGAGGAAAACAATTATTTTATTGACTCATCCAATTTCATTATGTATGTCTGGTTGTGAGGCCTTCTGGGTTATTGTAATGCCCCATATGGAGATCCTTCAAACAAGGATAAATAGAAGCAAAGATAATTTTTTTAAATCAAGTATGGATGCACATGAAAAACATCATACAAGGATCACAAAGATCACAACGAAAGACTAAAAAAACATCCAAACACCAATGGATCTCTAAACATCACTATTAAATAAAAATGACAAACTACGGAAGTCACAAAATGCATTCAAATCTAAAACATCCTGAATTTGAAAGGTCAAACACTAGAGTTTGAGAATTCCATAAAGGGTATCTTAATCACTTCTTGAAACCTTTTGGTCAAGTCAAAAAGTCCTGTTGGTTGCTCATGCAAGTTTTCTCATAGACCTAGGTGATACTTCCATATAGCCTAAGAAATACTTTCCAGTATCATACAACATTTCTTTAATGGGCATGTGATACTTTTAGGGTCTGGGTGATAGAGTTTCTAAGGTTGTGCAATAATCTTCCAATATTATATGGCATTTCTCCAATGGGTGTGTGATACTTTCCAATATGACATGATAGAGTTCCCTTTGGTGTGCGATACTTTCCAGTATTACATGATATTTCTTCTTTGGGTGTGCGATACTTTACAAGTACCACCCAATGCTAGAACAATGTCACCCATGAAAGAAAGAAATATGTTGACAAGTGAATAAATAAGAAGAGTTAGAGTTTGAACCTCCACATTGGGGAGTAGTAGATCCACAAATCAAGGCTTAGACACTCATACACAAGAGTAGCAAGACATAAACACAAATAACCATATAATCCATAGTAGTATAAGAAAATATACTAAAAATCACAATGTACAAAAATAACTAAACTCTTGCATAGTTCCTCCCAATTATAATAGCATCATGAGACCTCAAATCTCCTAGCCATCCCCTGCATGTAACATCCCAAACTACCAATTGGATAGTTAGAGCTATCTTATGAGGACATCACTACTACAACATAATAACATCATAAGAATAGGAAGATCTAACATGATAACAAACAAAGCAATAGATACTCCAACTAAGTGAATTATATCATCTAACCATATGCTAAACATCATAATAAAGAAATATGCCAAATACTAACATCATCTAAACATGACATCCAAGCATTTCGAGTAAAGCATAAATCACAAAGAAACATACTCTGGATACTCAAAATACCAAGTGAAACATCAAGCACTGGTCACACTGGAATAATAGACCATCTCTATACATCAGTCCCCAATAGTGGTATAGGTAGCTATGCCTCCCAACCATGTGAAACCTATAGGTCCACTCCCACCATAATGATGGAGATAATGATCCAACCAAAAACACACATAAAGAAAATGTCCATGGCCAACACTTACACCAAATACTAAAGAGGTCTGCGACCAAGATCATGAAATAATGCATGTGGATTAGGTCCTGGTCACACTCTATGGGTCACTATGTAGGGGGTTAGTGGAGGGTAAGTAGCTTGGCATCAGGTAGCCCAAGCTAGTATTGGCAGCTCTAACTCTCTTAGAGAGGAGCACAATCCCTTGTCCTTAGAATTATTTGGGTGCTCACATAACAAGTGTACTCAAACAAAATTGGGTGCTCACTTAACTTTTAATTATCTTAAATTTATTACCTAGTTAATTTATTTAGTTATCACTTAATTAGAACTTCTTCACGCCAACCCTATGGGAAAATAATCACTAGGTTGCGAATGAGAAGCCCCCTCCATGCTACCTTACATACCCATGCTCATCACATGATGAGTGCCCATAGGCATGCATATTCCCAACCCAACCCCAATGAACATAACTCTACCAAAATACAACTAGGAGTTTGGGCCTCACAAGTCACCCAAAAAATGCATGCACACTTGCTTGTGTGTGGCGCACCACCATCACAAATATCATAAAATAAGAACTAGATGAGAACACAAGAAAAATAACACTCTACTGAATACAAGCTCAAGAGAATGGATGTGACACACATCCTAATACAACATAATAGTGCAATAGTGGCCTAACTAACATCCTATGAATAATCCAAGGCCATAACCAACATCATGCCAAGAAAACCTAAGAAAATTGGGCAGCACAAAAATTGAGGTAAAAACCTCGAAACTCAAAAACTTTGAAATTAAAAATCATTTGGTCTTAGGGCATAAAATCCATGAAAATCCAATAAAATTTAGTTTTGAACATTGCATGAAAAAATGACCAGCATAATAGTGCGAAACCCCAAACCCTCATACTAGAAATTAGGGAAACTTCTTACCCATCCAACCAGGTAGAACTAACAATTAGAAATGAAGGGGAACACTAGTTCTCAACCTTCTAACATATAGCTACTAGAAATAGAAGTGGAAACAGTGTTGAAACATAAAAATGAGAGAGCCCTACCTAACATCCAAAAGGGAAAAAACTAGAGTTAGCCAAATAAAATAAATATCACATGGAAGCTATCAAAAGTTGTGGCAATCCAAGGTCTCCCCAAGTTGAATCCAATGAGACCAACCTCACAAAAATCCCACACCCATAGCTCCTACAATGAACAAAAACACAATCCTCCAGAAGAGGTTTTGGAAAAAAACTCTCAATTTTATTATTTTAGAAAGTGAGAAGTGAGGAATAAAATTCCTCTTTGGATAATTATTCACTTTTTGAGTGAATAATCAATTAGGGTAAATAACCAGGTAAATTCAACCCAAATGAAAACAAACTATTTCAAGTAATTGAAATTCATCTATGAAAAAGTTGTCAAGAATTAAAATTAATTAAAATAAAACCCAAAAAGCTCTTAAACCAAAATCATAGAATTTCTTAATAACTTTCATGACAAATGTGAACCTCTAAATGCACATACACACTCACAGGTCTTATCACATAATGTAAATGAGTCTGGATTTAATTAAATAACTAGAAGGTTTAATTTAAATAATAAAATATGAAATGTCGACCATATAGGGATGACATTGGTTAAATATGAACAATTGAATCACTAACTCCATGTGCCATTGGCGGGGATATAATTCCTACACACTAAAACACGTGATCAAGTGCAATTGCATATAAGAACATAGCCAAAGTAATAAATTCATTATATAACCTACTTTAACCATTTATTTAATTATACTAAATTAATCTATTAACATCACTCACGTTCACATAAAGCTTTACAAAGTAAGAATGAAGTGAATAACCATAGCATTAATTCCAACATATAAATGTAATCAGAGAATATGTACAAATATCGGATAACCAGATATCATCATAAAATATTCTTTCATCTAAAATGGCATCATCATGCAAATATGATCAATTGAGAAACATAGTAGTCTAAAATTATGATACCAGAAAATCAAAGTATAACATCCGACCATCAGGTCATCTCAAAAGTAAAATAACATGAGTAAAAAGTATCTCTTGGATGAAAATATCACAAGGTATAGACTGCAAGCACAAGAGGCACTACATCTCCCGCACTAGCCATAGACTTACTCATGGATGCCTACAAAAAGATAGGGGTACAAATCTCTCAATCCTGTAGCATCTTCCCAAGTAGTAGAAGTCTCATTGCTTGAGTCCCGCTGGACCCTTACCTACTATGTGTCCCAACCTCTCAAAGTCAATCTCCAATGCTAAAGGATACAAATTGGCTCCAAATAAAGTTGTTTGTCCTCCATTTACAAAGCATCCCAATCAAGAACATGGGTCACATTAGAATATACTGCCTCAAAATAGAAACAAGGAAAACATCATGGATGCTCAATAGGTTAGGTGACAACACTAGTCGATAAGCAACAAGACATGTCCTCTCAAGGATCTCAAATAGTTAGACAAAATGTGGTGCCAACTTAGAGCCTTTCCCATAACAAATGGGGCTCTTCCTGGGATGCATTCTCAAAAACACCCTATCACCAACAAAAAAGTGACGATCTAACCTATGAGAATTTGGATGCTTCTTTTGCCTATCCTGAGTAGTAACCAAATTCTCTCTAATATGAACAACTTGCTACTCCATATCTTGAAGCATCTCTAGACCTAGAAGTACTTGGTCCTCTAAATGATCCCAACTCAAAGGGGTATGATATGGTCTATCATACAAGGCCTAAAAAGGTGACATACTAAGAGAACTATGATACCCACTGTTATATGAAAATTCAACAAGGTATAAATAATGCTCCCACTTCACCCACCTATCCATTACATACATGCAAAGTATGCCTTCCAAAACTTGGTTCACTCTCTTTGTTTGACCATTGGTCTTTGGGTGGTAAGCTAAACTAAAATTGAGCTATGTGCCCAAACCATGTTGGAGAGACATCCATAATGCTGAAGTAAACATTGGATCTCTATCTAAAATAATCTAATGAGGAATCTCATGTAATCAAACAATATCTTCCAAGAAAAAATGCTCTACAGAAGAAGCCATGTAGGATGTCCTTATGGGTGAAACATGTGCTGCCTTGGACAAGTTGTCCACTATCACCATGATATAATCATGTCATCATGATGATATAGGGAACTCTATGATAAAATCAATAGATACGGTATCCCATTTCCACTCTAGAATGGTATGCGACTAAAAAAGACCTGCCGGATGCTGATGCTCTACCTTCACTCTCTGACACTCAAGACACCGAGCAACAAAATTAGCAACATTATGCCTCATCCTTGCCCAAAAGTACATCTCTTTAAGATTAACATGCATCTTCTTGATGCTAGGATGTTTAGAATATGGTGCACGGTGAGCTTTTGACAAAACCAAGGTACAGAGATCACCATACATAGGTAAATAGATACAACCAAAGTATCGCAATAGTCCATTAGACTTAAGAAAATAACCTCAAAACCTCCCTTCAAGGGTACGTCTAGACTCAATCTCCACCTCACCTCCTCATACCATGTGTCATTAGGAAATACCTCCAAGATATATCCTTACAAATCCATACCCAATGGAAAAACTGATATCTCATGTCACCTCCTACTCAAGGCATCCATGATGACATTTTCCTTCCCTTTAACATAGTGACCATCAAAGTCATACTCACACAGTAACTCCATCTAGCAATGCTATTGTGCATTTAGGTTTAGCTGAGTAAAGATATATTACAAGCTCCTATGATTGCTGTGCTACTCAAACATGTATCCCAAAAGGAAATGTCTCCAATGAACAAGAGCATGCACCATGACTGCAAATTCCAAATCATGAGTGGGGTAGTTTAGCTAATGGTCCTTGATTTTTCTAGACTCATATGCAATGACATGACCATACTACATAAACACAACACCCACACCTTCCAACAAAGCATCCGTGCAAACATAAAATCACCTATAGGATTAGGCACTGCAAGGATTGGTGCACTGGTCAAACACTCCTTAAGTGAAATAAATTCAGCCTCACAATGGTCTTACCAAACATACTTCTTCCCTTTCTATTGAAGAGAAGTGATGGGATGAGCTACACATGAAAGATCCTTCACAACATGACGGTATTAGCCTACCTATCCCATGAAACTATGAACCTCAAAAATATTAGTGGGTACTAGCCAATCCATGATAGCTTAGATTTTCTTTGGGTCCACCGCAATACCATCATTAGTGATGATATTACCCAAACACTTCACCTCTAACCAGAAGAATCCATATTTACCCAAGTTTCCATACAACTGATGATCTTGTAAGCACTACAAAACTTGGCATAAATGGACCTCATGTTCCTCTACAATCTTATAATAGATCAATATGTCATCCAAGAATACAATGACACACCAATTGAGTTATGTGTGAAATACTCCATTTATTAGACTCATGAATATTGATGGTGCATTGGTTAACCCAAAGGGTACAACTGTGAACTCATAATGCCCATATCATATAAGAAAGGTTGTCTGATGAATGTTGACCTCATGGATACGGAGCTGATGGTATTTCAACTTAAGATCAATCTTTTTGAACAATTGTGCTCCCTTTATCTAATCAAACAAGTCATCTATCCTTGAAAAAATATATTGGTTCTTCACCATCACCTTATTTAACTGGTAGTAGTCAATGCATAAATGTAGTGATCCATCTTTCTTCTTTATGAAGATAATTGGTGCACTTCATAGGTATACACTAGGAAAAATATGGCCCTTGGCCAACAATTCCTCCAACTACAATATGAGCTCACTCAACTCCTAAGTAGTTATGTGGTAAGGAGCTCATGATATTGGCTCCACTCCTGGTATGAGATTGATCCAAAAATCAATGTTACACTACAATGACATACCTTTTCTTTCATCAAGAAACACATCTACATACTCACAAAGGAGTGGGTGATCATCAAGTGTCACCATACAACTCTCAGCCTCCTTAAGATCACTAACAGAGACAACAAACATATAAAATCCCTTCCACACACTCTACTTTAGTTGGTTAGCTGAGATAATCTAAAGTGAGATTGGTCTTTGGACCCCTATGAGCTTCACCTACCCACCTATGTCATCAACACACTATACCAACTTATGATGACAATCTATATTTTCCTGATGGATAGTTAACCTATACATGCCCAACACAATGTCATATGATCCTAGCATTAGTATGTGAAGATCTACTGTGGTGGTGAAGGTAACTAAGTTCACTCTACAACCACTAATCAAGGAGTCCATAACCACTTTAGATCCTGTGGCTAACTCGACTTGCCACCTATCAACCTGATGTGCTACCACTAGCCCACATTGCTGGACAAGAGATGGTGAAATAAAAGAATTTGAAGCACCCAAGTCAAATAATACTAAAGATGAATTACCATGCAACATACCTATAGCCTTGGCTATGATACCCTGGTGTATAGCTTGACGGTTATCAACTGCCACAAAAATTTGATGAGCTCTAGCTACATCCCCTATGGTAGGCTCCAATTTTGCTGCACCTCTACTAGGTCCTAAAGGAGTCTTCAAGGTACATTGCACTTCTCTATGACAAAGATAACTACATAAGAAACATGTTCCTTTAGAAAAGGAGTGTTGTTGATGTCCACCTGCGAAGCACTAGAATATGGTGCACTTCCCTTGCTAGAGTTCTATTGATTACTTTGAGAAGGGAAATTTTGTTGACACTTCTTGCCATGGCTCTAGTCATCTCATTTCTTCCCTAAGGCACCTAAATTCTATCCAGCCTTATTCCAATACCCTCACTAATTTTTACAACAATATCCACCCTGTGAGGGTGTTGATTGGGTTTGGCCCTTTCCTGAGGATTGAGTGAACTATGCATCCTACCTTGAAGTCCATGCACTATGGTTCTGAGAACTTGATTTACCATTGATCCCATTAGCAAAATTACTCTCTATAATTTTTACCTTCTCCACAACAAGGATAAGTGTCTTGGGTTGATACATTCAAACCTCTCTAATAAGGGAGTCCTTCTTACCTTGGACAAAATGTTGAGTACAGAGTATCTCATCATGATTATAGCATGAGTATTTCCTAAGCTCAAATAATTTAATCTCACACTGATCCATTGACATGTTATTTTGTCTAATCTCATGGAACTCATCAACATGAGCCTCCTTGAACTAAGGGGATAAAAATCTCTTTCTAAATCTCTCCTCAAAGATCTCCCAAGCAAGATCTGCAATAGTGATCTGGAGTTTTTGGCCCTTGATGTTCAACCAATTGGATGCATGGTTTCTCAGCTACATAACTACATAATGAGTCCTCAAACTGGTTGCATATGGGTAAATGGAAAAGAAGTGTTCCATATCTAGTAACCAAGTTTCAACCTCGAGGCCACCTCTCTTACCATCATAGAATGGTGGTCTGGACTATTGAAGATATTTCATAATGTCCAAATGGATGGAATCCTCTCCATCTTAGTCACAACCTCTCCAATGGTGCCTTCTACCACTAGGTGGTATGCAAGAATGTTTATGCTCATTCTTCTCCTCTCTATGCTCAAACATGTGGGAATCTCCATGATGAGATCCCTCTTACTAACCATGGTTGCATTGGTATTCCTCTACATGAGATCCCAACCAAGCTATGATCTCCTGTAGCAATGACATCAATGTGGTAATGCCACCCTGATCATTATTACCTTATTCTTTCCCACAAACCTAATGTTCCTCTTCTTGGTGTTCTTCTTCATGGTTTTTTTTTGGTTACTACCTTGACCACTAGGTCTACATGCAGGAGGCATCATTATGGAAGCAACATGATAAGGTCACAATCATACATCATAATCATAAGAGTCACAAGCATGAACCACAACAAGATATCAAAACAAGAAAACATAAGATATAATATATGCACTAAAAACAATAACATAGTGGAAGCATAACATAGAGATCCCAATATTGCAATATGGGCTTTGATACTAGATGTAATGCCTTGCCTAGAGATCCTTGGAACATGGATAAATATAAGCCTATATATATATATCAAGTATTGATGCACATGAAAATCACCATACAAGGATCACAAAGATCATGATGGAAGACTAAACAAACATCCAAACACTAATGGATCTCCAAATGCCACTACTAAACAAAAATGACAAACTACATAAGTCACAAAACACATTCAAAACTAAAAAATCCCAAATTCAAAATGTCAAATGCTAGGGTTTGATAAATATATAAAGGGTATCCCAATCACCTCTTGAAACCTTTCAGTCAAGTCAAAAAGTTCCTGCTAGTTGCCTGGGTAGGTTTTCTCATAGACCTAGGCAATACTTCCATACAGCTTGGGAAATACTTTCCAATTGTTGGAAATATAAGAAAATTAATTGAGAGGGGAGGGGTGAATCAATTACTACAAAAATAAATCCTAGATCCCTTAGATATTAGTAAAAACTAATTATGCTGATGCTTGACAAACAAAGAAATACTCTAACTTGGTAAACACTGTAATTGCTCAGCAAACACTTAACTCAAAAATATTAAGGTGTTATTTGTGATTACTTATTACTTTAACTTAGTTTCAAGCACATAAAAGAAATACCATGAACACATTTGACACCGAGACTTAACATGGAAACTCAATTTTGAAAAAATCACCAATTGCAACTTGTTACTATTTTCACTCTTCTAAAGTGAGCCCTATTAGGAGCCCACCCCATTAAAGGTTAAAAAACACACTGTTAGGTGTGGCCCTATTACTGTGACTTGATTAGAGGATTTAATCACCCTGTTAGGAGTGGCCTTGTTAGAGGTCTTTAAACAATTCAATAGAACTACCACCTTCTTAGAGGATTTACAAATAACTGTTAAGCCAACTCTATTAAGAGATTTAGATCACTGCTACAATGGTTAGAGAGTAACAATGACATGACCTAATTTGGATGCAACTGAACTATTGATTATAGATCTCAATTCTAGCTTATATATGATCCTTCTTGATGAAATATTTTTTTTTTCTCCATAAGGATATTTTACTTATCCTTTTGATTCGCTTCCTTTTAGCATCATTAGATCTTCAAAATCTTCTATGCATTCACACTCACACACTTCTAAATCTCAACTTGACCTTATACTTATATCTTTTATATTATCAGGTAATCTAGAATAGAACTTAGAATAATTAATATTCATCTTTTTAGTCGACTAGGACCAATAGATAAATCAATTGAACTTAATATGCCAAAACAAGAAGATCCTTTGTTAGCTGACCCAACTTAGTAGACACTAACTTAGAAACATTTTTCTTATGTTAACCAATTGAAACTCAGTCAACACTACATACTACCAAAGTTCCTTTGGTAACTGAGTGAGCTTGGTTAGCACTGGTTCCATCCAATGTTTCCTTCATTAACTGAGGGAGCTTAGTTAGCACTTATCTTTCACAGACTTTTCTTTGAAGCCCTAGTGAACTCAGTAGATACTACCTCCTGAACTAGAAAAACTCTAGATTGCTCAGTAGCTATAGAAAACTATCTTCAATGTCTGAGTGAACTCAACTTCTATTGATTGGTAATGATATGACATTTTGTGTAACATCAAAGACAATACACAATTAATCAATTATTTCAACAATCTCCCTCTTTGGCATTGATGGCAACACATGTCATAGCATAGAAATTTTGGAGCAAGAATAAAGTAGGGAATATATCCTTTGTTTTATTTTAATTCTCATACATGAGAACTCCCTTTGTCAAAAAGCTTCTATTTGCTAATGTAATCAATTAAAAATGGTCATCTAGACTATGAGCCACCTTTCTAGCATTTTTCCATAATTTATCTAATGGTTATATATTATCAAATCCTCAAAAATCTATTTATTCAAGTATAACCTATGGTATGACCACTTTATCCCAAGTTCATATTTAATAAAAAAAACATGTCCCCCTTTTAATTAAATAAAATTTCCCACTCATCTCTTATCCTAAGTGTACACACATAAGCATTATTCCTATTTTAAAAATAAAAGAAAATATATTTTTGTCTACACATGAATGCACAATTTTCTATGTGAGAGGAATCTTCTATTTTTAAAATAACTTTAATTCTCCTCCACACATTTCAAACCTTCTCAAAAGTCAACCATTAATTATGATTGGTTGAGATTCTTGTGACATGGATCACTCAAGATGTATTCTCCTCCCTTCATTATTCCTCTCTTGCCTCTTAATCATTACTGTGCATTTTTCTTTAAAAGGGAGGGCTCTCTCCGCATTCAAAAATTTTAGTTTCTTATGCTATTGTTATGCTATAGGTTTTCTTGGTGATTTTGGAGACTTGGAAAATTCTTGCATTTTTTCATTTTAGCTTAGCTCTCATTCTACTTATATTATGACATACTTTTTAGCTTAGTTTCATTTATGCTTTAGCTTAGTTCTCTTTTTTAGCTTGCATTTAATTTAGAATAGCTTGCATTTGCATTGCATTTTATTCTAGATTCTTGGATATTGGTACTCTTGCCTCTACTCTTTGAATCTCTCATTCTATGGTGCACCTTGCAAGGGTTGCATAGTTTAGTTCATTTGAGAGCCACCATCTCATAGCCTTTTCATGCTATAGATAGAGATCTATAAGTGAGCTATTGAGACTTCCTCTTCCATGGGGTCTCTCAAGAATAATGGTTTATAGAAGTGTGACACTTTTATGCACACATTTTTGGTGCCCATCGTGGGGCTAGAACCAAGTTTCTAGCTCCATTTTCTTACTTGTATTTTGGTTACATTATTATTTTTGATTTTCTTGCAACAACTTCTTGGATCTAATCAAGTGGTTTTATAGGTTTCTTACTTTAGTTTTAAGGCTAAGCCTTGTGTAGATTTGTTTGAAGGCCAAAACCCTAGTTCTGAAAGATTTGAGCATATCTTCCAAACCAATTTGATTTTAGATCTAAATTTGTTTTTGCAACTTGGGTATGCATCATAACTGTCTTAGACCAATTTGTAGATTGTTTTGAGTTGATTTGCGTCCGTTACGATTTTTTCTTTATTTTTCATAAAAAAATGTTTCTAGTCACAAATTAATATTTTTTTTTGAAAACTCTATATTTTCAGAAAGGGATTTGAATTCTAAAGGGGGTTAGTTCTTTGTGTTTTGACTTTTGAACTCATATTAGGCCTCAAAAACTGAATTTGATAAATCTGGCCTATTTTGACAAAATGGGTCCCTAGGGCACAAATGAAGATATTTTTGAATTTATTGCATTTTTGGAAAGCTCTTTAAGGGGGTCTCTTCTTTTCATTTCTATTTTTGGATCCAAAATCATAGCAAAAAAGTCCAATCTTGTTGACTAGGTCAAAAGAAAAGAGTAAAAATGAGAGCATTTGTGATTAGCTTGCACTTTCTTTGCATACACTTGGTTAGAATATAACTTAAATTTTTGAGGCAACTAACCACTTTATGTTGTAGGTCTTACTTGGTTGTTATGCCCTAACCTTGGTTGCTTTTTAGGGATTTTCTCATTTTCATTGCTAAAAAAAATGCATGTCAAAGCTTCAAATGTGAAAGGGCTACTAATGATTGTTTACAGGATGCCCAAAGCATAAAAACAAAACTTTCTTGTATTTATTTATTACATTTGTGGCACTCTACTAGTTTCTTTCATTTCATAGGCACATTAAACTTGTGATTGAGGTTCTTTGGTGATAGGAGAGTATGCTCTTCACCCTTGCGGTGAATCAAAAATCTTGACTCACCTTTGAATTTGAGAACAAGTGGATTAATTGAATATTTTTGGTATGTTTGGGGGAAACAATCAATATAGGAGAGTATTCTCTTCACCCTCATGGTGAATCAGAAATCTTGACTCTTGAAAATGGATCCAATTTGTCTTAGTTAGAATCCTTTAAAGGGTCTGCTCTTGGACAACCTAAGAGGAATGACCCAAGTGGGGACAAGCTAATACCCTGCTCTTCCAACCCAATATAAACTCAAGGCTATAAAGGACACAAAACCTTGTTAGACATAGTGTTTGTCTTCACTTAGTGTGATGACTTATGAGATTTTAACTATGAGGAGATCACTAGGCAAGAATGCTTAAGGTGCTCTTGTGACCATGAGGTCTGTTACCCACTACAAGGTACAGTGTCCCCTAATTGGGTGCAAGAGGAAAATTATGAATGGAATCCCTTTCTAAACACCCTAGGTTAGTATCTACCCTATTTTTCCACTCAACTTCTTGGTGCAAGGATTGATCCTAGTGAACTACCTAGATCACCCCAAAATTTTACACTCATCATTTGTGTTCCCTTGGTTGTGCTTATGGAACTTCCATGACAAAGCCAATATCTCTTGTGGGAAACCACTTGGTGTGAGGCAAAGGAGCATCAAGCATGGGCCAAGTTGTTGAGTAATGAACCATGACTTTTAGGTAGATATTGCTTGATGTGTTCTTGAATGTGCTAGACCTGTCGAAATCTTTTGAACATATACATGACAATTTTTCTAGGGCTTTCTTTTAAGCCCTCACATATGCTTGTATCATGCAAGGTTGCTTTGTCCCTTGCTTGATTGTTTGAAGACTATTCCAAGTGTCACTATCTTGGAAAGAAATTTCTTTTGAACATCAAACTTGCTATGCTATCAACTATTGTCAAACTTTGTCAACCAAGTCAAATCATCAAGTCTTAACATTTTTCTTGTGTTTCTTGCTAAGGGGAGTCTCATTGTTTGATTTTTTGAAATTCTATGTCTCCAGTGCTTGAACATGCTTAAAGTGACTCTTTGGTCTTAGTGATCTTGGGATTTCTATCTTCATGGTCTATGTTTGCTTGCTAGTTATCTTTTTGCTGAAATGCTTACCTTGATTTCTTGACTACACTCTTAGGTTGGTGAAGTTGTTCACTTGTCACCCTGCTTGCTCTATCTACTTGGCTATTTGGCTTCTTGCCTAGATCTTGACTTGAGTCACTAGTGTTATAAGTTTCTTGGAAACTTTCTTGACAAGTCACTTTACTCTATCTTTACTATTTTAGCAAGTGAACACTCCACCTCTCTAGTTTGGACATTAGGTTATCTTGTGTCACCTTCTTAGCTTCCTCTAGTCTCCTTCAAGCTTGATTATCTATCTACCACTATGTAATTCAAATCTTGTGCTACCAAACCTCAACCAAATCTAGATGATCATGATATCCTCCATGCCACTAAAGAGTTTCAAGATCTATACGCTCAATACAAAGAACTAGAAGAGACAAATGATCTTTCCTACCTTCATCTCTCTAAGCGTATGATATAAATGAATTCTAAACTTTAGATAAGATTTGAGGAGAAGATTTAATTCTTAAATGGATCTCCATTAATAACTTTACATACACATGGTTTATCTTCTTCAAGGTCTACATATTCTACTCTAAGACATCAAATGTCTTTATCTTCTAGATCTAAATACCTCCTTAGAGAGAAAGAAAGTGATACCTTCCTTGAGTCTATTCCAAGCTATCATGATGGAACTATCTTTGACCAAGACAATGATGAAGACATGGATGCATACCATTCACTTGAGAAACAATAAAATGACTCTAGACATACTTTTGATAGAACTTTTTCTCCCTTGGAAGATTCTTATGATGACACTTTGCAAACACTTCTTAGCACCAAGCTCATCATGTTACCTAAGTCTAGCTCATATGGAAACCTATTCTTGGATATCTATTATGCTTATCATCAAAATAATGAGTATATTACTTCAAATTGCATTGAGCTAAAACATAAAATCCAAGATCTTATTGATAATGAGATTATTGATACCTTTAATGACTCATGTGATGAGGATACTTTTCTTGAGAAAGATCATATTAATGAACCTATTTCTAGTGATGGTTTCCTTGATACCTCCACTTATTCCAACACTCATGCACCTCCCAACACTTAAAATCTTTCCAACATGCCTCTATCAAATAAAGAACCTAATGCTTTTCATGTACACTATGCCTATCCTCAAGGGCTACCTCTAAAAGAAACTCAAGCTGACAACCTTCACTTGGTTGCAAACCTTTTTCATGCTACTAAGCCTAAAGATCCAAGCACTACTCCATTTACTCTTCATTCTCCCTTGTCATTAGAAGTGGCTTCATGTTAAGAGTACTCTCAAAAAGAAAAAGCTATAAATGTCAAGAAAGATCAAGATCAAGCACCCTTTCATCTCCTTCAAAATTTCACCCCTCTATATCCTATGTCTTTTCCATCCCCCAAGTATGATGAAGATACCACTTCTATTATCTCCCTTGAGCTTACTGAAAATTATGAGAAAAGTTCTCTTCCTATGCTATCCAAAGCTACTTGTCAAGATCAAAGCATCCCCTCATGTTCTACTTCTCCATAGCCACTTCAAAATTGTGGTCAAGCTTCAAGTGCTCCTATTAAAAATGTTGTTCCTATCAAATCTACTTATGATTATATTGATGGATTTGACTATGTTTCTCACTCTAAAGATGTTGATATCCCTTTTCACTCTCAATTTTCATAACCAAAGTCTATCATTGGTCCTTATCCATCAAAGCTAAAGCCTTCAAACCTTCCATCTATATTGGGACCTTATGTTCCTTCATCTCCTACATTTTCCACTCCTAACTCTCCCATCATACCTCAAGATCAACAAAGACACTCATCCTCGATAAATTTCCACCCATCTATCCATCTAAGCCAGTCATATCATCCTTATTCATCCAAAAATCCCAAGTATTTTGGAAGCGAGAATAAACATAAGAATTCATTAAAAAATGAAGATCACCATGTCCCATCTAATGGAAATGTGAATGCAAAGAAGAAATTCGAGAGACCAAAAAGGTCCTCTATTAAAAAAGAGAAATCAAAGAAAGTATGAGTTCCTAAACCCATTATTAAAGAAATGTGTTTTGAAGTATCCATAGGAAAATCTGAAGCTATATGGATTCCCAAGTCCCTCTTGAAAGACTTGAACATTGAAAAGAAATCAAAGTTGACATTCAAGCTTCCAAAGGCTTCCATTCCATCTTCTTCTGAAAATCTTCCTAAGAATATTCCAAAGCCTTCCACTCCAATTTCTTCCAAATCTCTTTTACCACCTCATACATCTAAAATTCAAGCTATTTCATCCATGATTCCTCCATCATTCCAATACCGTTCAAGGTGTGTGTCAATGTTGATCTTGCCCAATATTTTAGCTAGCCTCATGAAATCATCTAAAACTTATACTTACTTTCTATCCATGCTTGTTCATTTCTTTAAAGACAAGAAACCTTATCCTTCATATTATCCTCCTACTATCATCTCCCTTCCATCACCCTATCATCATCTTTGAGAATACTTATCTATGGTCTTAGGTTATCATGATTTATCCTTCCTATAAGAGAATTATCTAAATTGAAAAAAAATCTTGACCCATTTCTAAAAATTCCAATTTTTTTAGAAAAAATAGAAAAAATGAAAAGAAAGAAAATGTGCCTTGGTGAAAAAGACTTCCTGTGGCACCTTGGTAGAAAAAGTAGAGACAAATAAATTCTTCCTATGGTGAAAACCACTTCTTGTGGTGTCTTGGATTAGTACCATGATGAAAACCTGGAAACAGGCATCATGTGTAATTCTTATTGCTATATCCCATTGCTATCCTATCTAGTTGACCCTGTGGTCTTGATCATAATAAAGAAAAACATGGTTCTCATAAGCCTCTTGACATGTCTACTCTTTTAGATTAAATGCTTTCATGTTATCTCGATTATTGTCCTTCACTACTTATGCCATAGGCAATCTCGCTTGTTCGCTACATTGCTTATCCTACATGCTGTCTTCCTCATTACTTCCATTGCTTATCCAAAACCTACTTTATATGGATATCTTTCCCTAGCTTGGGTACTCTTGAGGAATGTGTCCTTGAGGATCACTTTCACTTGCTTCATACTCATTTCTTATATGTCTTTTCTTATCCACCAACTTGCTGCTCCATCTTGTCGTACACCTTGCTAAACATAGGGACAATTAATGTGATCTTGCTTGAGAACTAGTAATCTCTAAATAATTCTAAAAAATTGAAAAAAATCATATATGATGCTAATCCTAAAAATTAGAAAATGTCTTGAAAAATGATCATATTAGTGAAAATCTAGCAATAGGTGCTTTGATGTATCACCAAAAAAAATAAAAAAATTCAAAAATACAAAAAAAAAAAAAAAAGTACTGAAATTTTTTTGCCAAGTGGTGAAAACCTACAAATAGGTGCTACTTGAGACCCTTACACCTATGTCTATAAGTCTCAATCACCCACTTTGCAATACATTTCCTAGTTTGGAATTGTTTCTTGTCCTCGTCTTGGGGGCACAACTACCTAGCCTATTAAGATATCAATGTGCATTAGGGTTTCTTTGAGAACTCACATAACATTGTTTCTCAACACTCCCCCCAACTTGACATCAATAGTTTCTCAACACTTTTTAGATAGTTTACCTACAGTCTTCAATGTCATAGTATTTCTCACTATCAAAATCAAGTCTTGAAGAAATGGCCAAGTGAGTTACACACATGCACTTAAACACTTAAATGACTAAGCTATATTGGTCTTTATCTACAATGTGTGATGTCTATGAAAATTTATTTTCTATATGTTCCCTCCCTAGTAGTCATTCAAGGATGTCATGAACTAGAAGACTAGGGGCATGGGGCATGTTTTCTTGATTTTTGATTGTGGGTGTAATTTGTTCATCTATAGTGTTTTGAGCATCCATGATTGTCCTACTTAACACTTTGAACTTACAATGTATCATCCTTGTATATTTTTGCAAGACCACACTCAAGAGTTATCCTGGTGCTTATAACTTAATACAGGTGTAATCTTGCTATATTAAACTTAGGGAGTCTAACTACATTACCCATCTTGACCTAAATGTATTTGATACTTAAGTTGGATTCCCACATTTCTATCTAAAATAGATCATATTCATATCCTCATAGTTTTACTTGTGATGATTTTATGATCTTATGATGTCCCTAATAAGACTTGATGATAAAAACTAGGACCTACTTATGTAACCCTTGCAATTGCACCTTTTCATACTAGCTTGCATTCTAGGGTTTGTTCTAGCATATCTTTAAATTTTGCATGTTGAGAGAGCTCTCTTCTTTATCTTTCATGAGCTTGTTAGCTAACTGCATTCATCCTTCTCTTGCATCTTCTCAATCTTATCTTATCTCTTCTTTCCTTTTTCTTTCTTCTTTTCTACCTTATCATCTCATCTATGCTTTTGACCTATCTTTGCTAATCTTGACATCCTAGATCCATTTTTGGGATCAAAATCCAAATTTAGGTTCATCTTGCTACTCAAAATTTCTTCCTTCTTCTATGTAGTTGGCTAACCTATTGAGGCTTAATCTTTGAAATTTGTTGGGGAAATAATCATTTCTTCATTTCTTCATCATTTCTAATCTCTTCCACTCTTTGCTTTCATTTCTATTTCATCTCATTTCATCATTCTTCTTTCTTTGACCTAATTCTTATGCTTTATCCTTCTTGGTCAAAGTTAGTCAAATTGGGGCATATCTTCATTGCTTGGTGGTCACTCTTTGGTCTTAATCTCTTATCTATCATCATGAACTTTTATTTGTTCTAAATTGATCAAATCTAGCTTATTTATGCATCTCCTCTATCTCATTTTGATTTCAATCTTGAGGGGGCATGAATATTCTATCATTGTTGCAAATTTATTTTTTGTACAACTATCTATTTTCTCTTGATCTATCTTCTTTTCTTGGTGTTAGTACTCTTCTTGAGTTTTGATATTGTCTCTATCCTAGTGTTGAAAACTACCACTATCAGACTATACATTCAGGACTTGCTATCTCTTTTTCCATTTCTTTCTTCATGATCATATCTCTCTATCTATTTTTGCCTACTTGGATTATGTATTCTTTGATGTCATGTTTTCTTAGATTGATCACACATTAGTCAAAGAGAGGAAAATTTAATCAACTAAAAATGGTCATCTAGACTACGAGCCCCCTTTCTAGCATTTTTTCATAATTTATCTAATGTTTATTTTTAATCAAATCCTCAAAAATCTATTTATTCAATTATAACCTATAGTATGACCACTTTATCCCAAGTTCATATTTAGTTAAAAGAAGATGTCCCCCTTTTAATTAAATAAAATTTCCCACTCATCTCTTATCCTAAGTGTGCACACATAAAGCATTATTCCTATTTTAGAAGTAAAAGAAAAAACATTTTTGTCTACACATGAATCACAATTTTCTATGTGAGAGGAATCTTCTATTTTTAAAATTTATTTTCCTCCACACATTTCAAACCCTCATAGAAGTCAACCATTAATTGTGATTGGTTGAGATGCTCGTGCACATGGATCACTCAAGATGTATTCTCCTCCTTTCATTATTCCTCTTTTGCCTCTTAATCTCTACCATCCATTTTTCTTTAAGAGGGAGGGCTCTCTCCTCATTCAAAATAATTAGTCTTTCATGCTATTGTTATGCTATAGGTTTTCTTGGTGATTTTGGAGACCTAGAGCATTCTTGCATTTTTGAATTTTAGCTTAGCTCTCATTCTACTTATATTATGACATACTTTTTAGCTTAGTTTCATTTATGCTTTAGCTTAGTTCTCTTTTTTAGCTTGCATTTTATTCTAGATTCTTGGATATTGGTACTCTTGCCTCTACTCTTTGAATATCTCATTCTATGGTGCACCTTGCAAGGGTTGCATAGTTTGGTTCATTTGAGAGCCACCATCTCATAGCCTTTTCAAATCATAGATAAAGAGCTATAAGTTGGCTCTTGAGACTCCTTCCATGGGTTCTCTCAAGAATAATGATTTGTAGAAGTGTGACACTTTCTACCAAGTTCAAGTGTGTATAAATGTGTCACACTTCTATAAACCATTACTCTTGAGAGATAAATTTGGTAGAAGTTCAAGAATTATCAAGTGTGACCATGGTTTATTTCTCTCATAAACTTGGCTAAACCCAAAAAAGTGTGCCTTTGGGGTCACTTTTGGAAAATTTCTAGTATACATTATATCAAAAAATGGTATTGAGGTTGATCCTAAAAAAGTCCAAGCTATCATGGAAATTCCTCCTCCAAGAAATATCAATCAACTTAGAAGTCTACAAGGATGTATAAAATCCATCAGAAGATTCACTTCTTGGTTGGTTAATAAAGCTCAATATTTAAACAAGAATTTGCATAAAGGCTCTACTGATATCTAGAATGATGAGTGTCAACAAAATCTAGACAAAATCAAAGGGTACTTGGCTAAACCTCTAGTTTTAATGCCACTCATTCTAGGAAAACCTTTGATCTTGTATATGTTATCTCTAGCTTCTTCTTTAGGAGCATTATTAGCCCAAAGTGATGAGACTAGAAAGAATAGGCTAAATATTACATCAACCAAACTTTGGTTACTTATGAAATAAACTACACCAGTATTGAGAAGGCATGTCTTGTAGTGGTCTTTTCTTCTAAAAAACTTTGAGATTATGTGTTGGCACATAAATTCACCTAATTGCTAAAATTGATCCTTTGAAATATTTGTTGAGCAAAGCTATGCTTACTGGTCATCTAGCTAAATGGATGATGATTCTTTCAAAATTTGACATTCAATATGTCAAATGTAAAGCCATCAAAGGGTAGGCCATAGCTAACCAATTGGGTGATTTTCCAGATGGCTCAATTATGTACACTAAGAGAACTAGGAAAATTTTCTTTGATAGTTCTTATACACAAAATGGAGTTGGAGCAGGTGTCTTGTTTGTTTCACCTCATGGATATACAATCCCAAAATCCTACAAACTCTTATTCCCTTGCACAAACAACATTGCAAAATATGAGGCATTAACAAATGGGATCAAAATAGCTCTTGAATGGAGAATCACTAAATTGCACAGCTACGGGGATTCTCAACTTGTTATAAACCAAGTAAACAATGTATATCAAACAAAGGATGACAATTTGATACCTTACAAGAAGTTGATAGATGCTCTAAGGAACTATTTCACTTTTGTGACATTTCAACAAATTCCTAGAGTAGAAAATAAGGCTACCAATGCGATGGCTACTCTAACATCTATCCTCTAATTGCAAGAACATGAATCACAATTTGAGTTCCTAGTGGAAGAACTACATCATCCTACCTATGATTCCTTAGACAACTAGGTGATCTGCACTATTGCAGGTCATGATTCCTCCCACTACATAGTTATATTCTCTTACCTATGTGATCAAGTCATTCCTAAAACCCTAACACACAATAAAAAATGCAAACTCCTCCACAATGCTTCACATTACACATTAGTCTTTGGTGACTTGTATAGGAAAAGTCTAGACAGAACGTTGCTAGGTGTTTAGAGCTAGAAGAGTCCAAAAAGGCACTCACTAAGGTCCACAATGACATTTGTGGTGTAGATTCTAATGGCCTTACACTTGCTCAAAAATTTATTAGGGTGGGTTATTATTGGCCAACCATGCAAGCTGATGCTTTCCATTATGCCAAGTCTTGTCAGAAATGTCAACTTCATGGAAACTTAATTCATGCTCCTGGATGTGAGCTAATTCCCTCTGTGACATATAGGCCATTTCAAAAATGGGCCTTTGACTTGGTAGGAAAAATTTATTCAAGTTCATCTGTGGTCAAAAATTTATCATCATAGCCACTGAGTATTTACCAAATGGGTTGAAGCTGAGCCACTATCTATTGCTATAGGAAAACATGTTGCCTTGTTTATACTAAATCACATCATTTGTCATTATGATATTCCTTCCTCCATTATTATTGATAATGAAGGTCAATTCAAGAACAAGGACCTCAAATATTTATGAAAGAAATTTCAAATCAAACAACATTGGTCCTCTATCTACTACCCTCAAGAGAATGGCCAAGATGAGGCCTCCAACAAAACATTGCTGAAAATCATACATCGAGCAGTTCACAAGTCTAGGAAAGATTGGCACCTACAAATAAATCTAGCACTTTGGGCCTATAGAACTACCATTCATACTCCTACAGGGGCCACACCCTTTTCTCTAGTCTATGGCTCTAAGGCCATCCTGCCATTAAAAGTTGAGATACCCTCCTTGCATGTCTTTTTACATGGGTTGATAACTGATGAAGACCATAGAGGTATGCAAGTATAGGAGTTAGAGACTCTTGATGAATGTTGTAAGGCTACTTTTGATCACATGAGGGCTTATCAAAAGTGCATGTCTACTCAGTATAACAAGAAAGTTCACCCGTGTGAATTTCAAGTAGGTGAACTTGTACTTAGAGAGAATCCAAAAAATCAATAGCATAAAGAGAAGGGAAAGTTTGAACCTAACTAGTTAGGCCCAT
This sequence comes from Cupressus sempervirens, assembly GCA_028749045.1. Lineage (NCBI taxonomy): Eukaryota > Viridiplantae > Streptophyta > Pinopsida > Cupressales > Cupressaceae > Cupressus > Cupressus sempervirens. Next base: position 446,224,041 of record CM053793.1, on the reverse strand, counting down.
ACATTATCACAACATTATTTGGGTTTGGTGCTTATCAACTATTTACTCTCAAAGGGGAAGAACTTACAGAGCCTATCAATGTCCTACATTTGAAGAATTTCTCTGCTTAGAGGCTTGCAACTTAGCTATCTTGTACATACTTATTGATCCTAAAAAAATCCTAAAAAGTGTAAAATCTCTTGAAAAAGTGATCATCTTAGTGAAAACCTAACAATAGGCACTTTGATGTATCACCAAAAAAGTAAAAATAAATTCAAAAATACAAAAAAATGAAAAAAGTCCTCAAAAAAATCTGCCAAGTGGTGAAAACTTGGAAATATGCACTGCTTGAGACCCTTGCACCTATGTCTATTAGTCTCACTCACGTCACAACACATTTCCTAGCTTGGGATTGTTTCTTGTCTTCATCTTAGGGGCATAGTTGCTTAGCCTATTGAGGTTTCCTTGTGCATTAGGGTTTCTTTAGCAACTCACACAACAATGTTTCTCAACACTACCCCCAACTTGACATCAAGTGTTTCTCAATATTTTTCAGATAGTTTACCCAGAGTCTCTAATGTCACAATATTTCTCATTATTAGATTCAAGTCTTGAAGAAATGGCCAACTAACTTACACACACACACACAATTAAAAATTTAAATGACTGATCTATTATGAACTTTATCTTCTTGGTGTGTTGTCTATGATGATTTATTTGCTATGTGTTTCCTCCCTAATAAGTTTTTCAAGGATGCCATGGACTAGAAGACTGGGGGCATGGGGCATATTTTACTTTCTTTGTTCTTGTGGGTATACTTTGTTAGTCTGAAGTGTTTAGAGCATTCATGCTTCTAATACTTGACACTTTGGACCTACAACGTATTATCCTTGTTTGTTTTTGCAAGATTACACTTGGGGGTTATCTTGGTGCTGATACCTTGATATAGGTGTAATCTTTCTATACTAAAGTTAGGAAATCTAACTACATTACCCATCTTGACCTATATGTCTTTGATGCTTAAGTTGGATTCCCACATTTCTATCTGACATAGATCATATTCATATCCTCATAGTTTTACTATTAATTATTGTATGATCTTATGATGTCCCTAATAAGTCTTGATGATAAAAACTAGGACCTACTTATGTAACCCTTGCAATTGCACCTTTTCATACTAGCTTGTATTCTAGGGTTCATTCTAGCTTAGCTTTGCATTTTGCATGTTGAGAGAGCTCTCTTCTTTATCTTTCATGGACTTGTTAGCTAACTACATTCATCCTTCTCTTGCATCTTCTCGATCTTATCTTATCTCTTCTTTCCCATTTCTCTCTTCTTTTCTATCTTACCATCACATCTATGCTTTTAACCTATCTTTGCATCATGGATCCATTTTTGGGATCAAAATCCAAATTTGGGTTCATCTTGCTACTCAAAATTTCTTCCTTCTTTTATGTAGTTGGCTAACCTTTTTTTCGGCTTAATCTTTGAATTTTATTGGGGAAATCATCATTTCTTCATTTCTTCATGATTTCTACTCTCTTCCACTCTTTTCTTTCATTTCTATTTCATCTCATTTCATCTTATTTATTTCTTTGACCTAACTCTTATACTTTATCTTTCTTGGTCAAAGTTAGTCAAACTGGGGCATATCTTCATTGCTTTATGGTCACTCTTTGGTCTTAATCTCTTATCTATCATCATGGACTTTTCTTTGTTCTAAATTGATCAAATCTAGCTTATCTATGCATCTCCTCTATCTCATTTTGATTTCAATCCTGAAGGGGCATAAATATTCTATCATTGTTGCAAATTACTTTCTTCTACAACTATCTATTTTCTCTTGATCTATCTTCTTTTCTTAGAGTTAGTACTCTTCTTGAGTTCTAATATCATCTCTATCCTAGTGTTTAGAACTATCGCTATCAAACTGTACATTCAGGACTTGCTATCTCTGTCTGCATTTTATTCTTCATAATCAAATCTCTCTATCTATCGCTGCCTACTTAGATTATGCATTCTTTGACATCATGTATTCTTAGATCGATCATAGATTAGTCAAAGAGGGGCAAATGTAATAAACTAAAAATGGTCATCTAGACTATGAGCCCCCTTTCTCACATTTTAAAATAATTTATCTAATGCTTGTCCTTGATCAAAATCCTCAAAAATCTATTTATATGATTATAACCTATGGAGTGAACCCTTTATTCCAAGTTCATATTTAATTAAGAGAACATGTCCTCCTTTTAATTAAATAAAATTCTCCACTCATCTCTTATCCTAAGTGTGCACACGTAAAGCATTAGTCCTATTTTAGAAATAAAGGAAAAGACATTTTTGTCTATACATGGATGTACAATTTTCTATGTGAGAGGAATCTTCTATTTTTAAAATAACTTTAATTCTCCCCCACACATTTCAAACCCTCTAAAAGGTCAACCATTAATTGTGATTGGTTGAGATGCTTGTGCACATGGATCACTCAAGATGTATTCTCCTCCCTTGATTATTCCTCTTTTACCTCTTAATCTCTACCATCCATTTTTCTTTAAAAGGGAGGGCTTTCTCCTCATTCAAAAATCTTAGTCTCTCATGCTATTGATATGCTATAGGCTTTCTTGGTGATTTTTGAGACTTGAAGCATTCTTGCATTCTTGCATTTTAGCTTAGCTCTCATTGTACTTATATTATAGCATACTTTTTAGCTTAGTTTCATTTATGCTTTAGCTTATTTCTCTTTGTTAGCTTGCATTTCATTTAGAATAGCTCACATTTACATTGCATTTTAGTCTAGATTCTTGGGTATCGGTACTATTTCCTCTACTCTTTGAATCTCTTGTTTTATGGGGCACCTTGCAAGGGTTGCATAGTTTGGTTCATTTGAGAGCCACCATCTAATAGCCTTTACATGTCATAGGTAGAGAGCTATATGCCAATTCTTGAGACTTCCTCTTCCATGGGTTCTCTCAAGAAAAATGGTTTATAGAAGCGTGACACTTTTATGCACACATTTTTGATAAACTATCAAGTTCATTCATTGCCACACATTTTTGACAAATTCATTCTCCCTTTTTGATAATTATTTCTATGACAACAAACTTCTCTCTTTTCAATACCAATAAAATTTCTATGAGATATGACAATAAATTTCTCTCTCTTTGACAACACATGCCAAAGACAATACTTAGTGAATATCAATGTATCTCAAGTAATAATCCATTTTCAATAAGCCTTTGTCAATTTTACATCAACTGATTGATCTTCAACATGCTTTGGTTGATGCATCACTAAAATTCATTTAATGAGCTTTAGATAGGGAAATGACCCCTAGCTTATCTCTTAGATATAGAAATGCATCCTTAGGTAATGATTTGGTGAACATGTCTACAATTTGTTCTTTTGTATTTACATATTCCAATCTAACTTCTCTATCTTGTGCCAACTCTCTTAAGAAGTGATATTTTATAGCAATGTGCTTTGTTTTGATATGCATCACTAGATTCTTTGATATACTAATTGCACTATTGTTATCACAGTATATTACTACTAGATCCTTGATATCCATCTTCATTCCTGACATCATTTTTTTGAACCAAACAATATTAGAACAATTGACTACTATTACCACATATTCAACTTCTTCTGTGGACTAAGAGATACAATTTTGTTTCTTTCTTGTCCAAGACACTAGTCTTTTACCATGAAAGAATGTTCCACCACTATGATTTTTCTATCATTAATATTCCTACCCAATCAAAATTAGTAAATATTTAGGAGAAGGACAAAATTGAAAAATTAGTTATTAGAACAAAGGATCAAGGTTACAAGATTTTCATACTAGATCAGTAAGGATCAAATCGGATAGAACAAGGATTTGAAATCAGCAATATCAGATTGTAAGTGCATCAGATCAAACATTCTATTGTACTCTCTAGAAATTGTTACAATAGATTAAAATCCTATTGACTTAGGTTGGTTTAACAACCATTGTATAAAGCCTTTAACAGGGTGACATTCCAAGTGAGTGTTCTAAAGTCCTTTAGCCAGACACACTTCCAATAGGGTGTTAAATTTTTTTAATAGGGTAGGATCTAAAAATCCTTGTAAGCCTTTATTAGGGTAGGCCTTTCACACGATAGATCATGAGAATGGTCAAAATATGTAACCTTAACAGGTAAAATTTATTGCTGCAGTAGTGAAGAGTTATGGGTGTCATCCCCACTCCAATTTTACCTTCTCATTGGAGGGTTTCTGAGTAATCATATCTGGTGTCAAGTGTTTATATGGATACATTTTCCTTACATGTTATTTCCATATGTTTATGCATGCAATGTTTTAAAGTTAAAAATTTTATTGGTTAAAGTTTAGTACTTTTGATTCACACCTCACTTAGAAGTATACTTCCCACTTGTAAATCCCAAAAATTTGTATCAGAGTTAAGTTCTCATTAGGAGAAGCCTTATAGCTTGGAGAAAATATCTTGAGATGGAAGTCTACACGTTGGGAAAGACCATTGAAAATTATGAGATTGAGATACAACTCTTACTATAACAATTAGATGAAGCTAGAAATGCTTTGAGAAGTTTGCTAAAGAGAAGGAAAGAGATTACCATAGCTGTTAATAAAACCCAATACAAGGAGATTGACACCACAAAGTTATTTGTAGATGGTAAGTCATGTGAGTTTGATGCAACGATTATAGATCTCATGGACAAGAATAGAGCACAAGTTGGAGAGATTAGAAATCTCAAATTGGAGCAAGAATCACAAGCAATATTGCTATGTGAAGTGACTGAACAAAAGAAGAAAGCCATTGAGGATAAGGTCATGACTGAAGAAGAAAAAAGAATCTTGTCAAATAGATTGGAAGAAAATTAACAAAATTGTCTAGGATCTCAAACATGCAGTTGGATACCCTAATTCAAATGATGAATGGCCTTCATGAGTTGAATGTTAAGTATATTGAGATAACTACATTGAAGTTGCAAAATGAACAACTGCTGAATGACCTAAAAAGAGAGAAGGAGTTTTTTGAAAGCTTCAACAAGCCAAATGAAGCCATCAAGTACTTTGAGCAACAATTGCAATCCCCTAGATCTAGTAAAGATACATCAAGCTTGGGCTACACAAGAATTGAAGGAGAGTCATCCAAGACTACTGAACAAAGGAATGAAAAAGGTAAGAACTCCAAACCCACTTGTCATTTTTGTGGTAAGAAAGGACATACAACTAATGTTTGCAAGAACAAGAATGGTAGTCAGAATGCCAAGCTAAAGAATATGACACCTTGTTACAAGTGCAACAAACAAGGTCATTAGGCACATGAATGCAGAACTAGAATGATGCATGCACTAAGATTTGAAGGACACTGCTACAATTGTCAGATGTTTGGACACAAAGCCTTTGAGTGCAAATCCAAGACCACATGGTCAAACATGAGAAGAAGCCATAAAAATTCCTATAATTGGGACTACAATACAAGACATAGCTATCATTACTATCAAGAGTATGGAAACATCCTTGAGAATTGCATAAGAACACATTTTAGTGGAAGCTAAAATAGATGGTTGAACCAAACTACATGCTTTAGTTGTTTGAAGATTGGTCATATCAGCAAGCACTGCCCAACAAGATCAAAGGCACCTAACTCAAACTCAAACAATAGAAAAGGCAAGGTAGATGTTGAGCACATTAGAGGAGAGATGAATAAGACATGGAATAAGAAAGATGGATGTGGCACACCAAATGAAGGGATCACTTCACCTAAAGGGTCAAGTGGTCATACTTCATCAAACTAAGCAAAAGAAGGTATGTGGGACTGATATATAAATGCTTTATCATACATTAGTTCCTAGAATAAGTTAGTACTAAAAAGGAAAGATCAACATGAATAAAGATGCAAGGTTAAATCTTCAAAGTTTCTACATTGTTGTCGAGTAAGGAAAGTTGCTTTCAGATGCTGAGTAAAATCCTAGTATATGCCGAGTTGTCTACCAAAGCTAGTTAAAGTCGAGTTAGTAGTGGCTACTGAGTGAAAAGAAATTCTTGTTGAGGTTCAGTAAGGGAAACTCCAGTGGATGCTGGGTATTGGAAAATCAATGGAAGCCGAGTGAAATAGAAATTGCATAAGGAGCCAAGTGGACAGCTGTATATGCACTAAGCATTAAAGGCTATGTAATGAAGGGTATAATGTCAATTTTTTGATCATTGCAAATATAGAGCATGAGTGAGAAGAGCATATAAGTGATCTCAAGCAAGGACAAAGAATTCAAGCAGATTCCAACAGTGATTTAGAGTGATATCATCTATTCAAGGTATTTACTCAAGTGCTAAGCTACATGGTTACGCAATTTTTACATCTTGAAACACTAGTTTTCAGAAATGGCATCTAGCTCTAAGAATCCCAAGGATAAGGAACCATTTGAGGTTTATTTGGTTAGTAATGAAGTTAAATAATCAGATTTTAGACCAATTCTTGAAGTCACATACAAGAATGAACCTGTTGGTGCACTATCCATAATTCCACCTAAAGTTGTAATGGTGCAAGATGTCAGAAAGTGTTATAACTATAAAGTTGGAGTAATTGGTGATATGGAGATTTGTCAAGCCTACAAAAAACTATGTGAAAATGGGCTATTGAAGGAGGAATTTTAGATTGTTGAAATAAAGGGCTTAACCCGTGACCTAAATTTCCCTACAGTTTTCAAGACGGAGTGGATAAGAATAGTTTTGAGAAAAATTCATAATGGATGCCTATGGTTGGAAGGTGGACCGATCAAGTTGTCAAAGAGAATCATACGTAGGGTAACAAGATACCCAACCCTAGAACAACCACAGACCCTAAGGAGTGATTCAAAAGAAGCCATTGAAAAGAACACTGGGACAAAGTGGAATAAAAGAGGCATGACCATTGACACAATTAGAGATCCACTTGTAGAATTTTCTGTTAGGGTCATATCCCATAAATTCTAGTAGTCAAGTTCATTGAATATTTTACCATGCATTGTAGTTGATGTGGGATACAAACTTGTCAAGAAGGATCATACATATGATCTAGTAGAACTACAACTGCAACAAATCATGGAAAACTTAGGAGCAATAAGAAGATCAAAAAGTGCTCAATGTAAGTTTGGATAAATTTGATATGCATTTTTTTTAATGTTCAGAATGAATTTCCCTCTTATGGTAAGATAAGTTGGAAAACCAATAGGTCTATAGTAGTACAAGTAAATGAGTACATAGAGTAGATGGGAGCTAATTTTGAAGCCCTCATGACATGATATTTTAAGGACTTTAAGAAGTCCATGAAGCAAAGACTAAGGATTCCAGTCTCCCTTGTGGATCAACATATCACTAAAATTTGTTTCTTAGTTAACATTGACTACTCTTATATCCAAGTAGCAGTACCTAGAGTGAGATGGCTAAGGCCATTAGGGTATGAGATTAACATTGATGAGGCATCAACAACAATCACAACATTACTTGTAGAAGAGATTGATAAAAGTGCAAAACCTTTTGGCACTTTTGATGTTGTAAAGTCTAAGGTAGAAATGGAAATGAAAATTGCTTCAACCCTAAAGAAAAAGGACAAATTGGTCAAGAAGCTTAAGGAAAAATTTGGTAAAGGGATAGAAGAAATAGAAGAAGAAGAAGAAGAAGAATAGGGCCAAGAGCCACTTGCCTTGACACAAGGCATGGGAGAAGATGTTGAAGAGGAAGAAGGTGTCGAGCAGGAAGGGCAAGCCAAAGAAGCACCTATCAAGCTAGAGCCAAAGAAAAGAAAAGATTAGAAACAATCTATAGCTTAGCCTAAGGGCAAAAAGACTGCCAAGCCAGGTCCAACTAAGCCCACTACAAGAGCAAGCACAAGGGCTACTACTCAAAAGGCCAGGGAGTAGGCCAAAGAAAATAAGAAGGCAACTAAGCAACAAGGTCTAGAAAATAAAAGACTAAGAAGAAAATATGTTGCTTAACCTCACTCACATGAAGAGAGAACAGAGTTAGAAGACACAAGCCAATTTAGAGTGGTAAGTCATGCATTAAAATTTGATTTAGAAAAAATATGTGACACTATTAAAGATAATGCAAACTTAATTGGCTTAAAGAGCATTGATTTAATAAATTGACTAGAGAAGAACAAAACATGGTTGAAGAATCAAACTACACCATGATGGCCAAGTTCAAGAACACCCCACTTGAACTTGACAATTCAATGCCCAAAGATTTGTATTCTATTATTGAAAATAAATGACATTATTGCCTTAATATGGAGAAAGAAATAAGAGAGTCTACATTGGCTCAAGTAATGCCTAAGGTCACAAAAGGGCAAATAACCAAGGCCAATAAGATGCATGGGAGAAAATTTGCACCCAAAGTATAGAGCCTTTAGAATTCTTCAAAATAAGATTGAAGATGTTGTCAAAAAGTCCACTCAAATGTGGAAATTTTTTTTATGGCCTAACAACTATCAAAAGAGGAGAGGAAGATTCATTTGAGGGGAGAAACAATGGAGAAGAGGATGACAATGAAAAGGAAGGTGAAGGTGAAAAATAAAAGACAGATGAAACTGTGGAGGAGGAAATAAAAAAGATAAAAGATATGGCAACTGCTGAAGAGTAGAAAATGAAATAAAGTGTGCAAGACACACAATTTCCACCTCCAAGTCCTCCACATGACACATCCATACTTTCAGATACAGTAAAAGTGAAGGATGTTCCTGACAACTTTAGTCAGAACATCAACCCATTGACTATAGAGGATCTTAAAAAGATCCTTGACCAATCAACTTTGCAAGCTCAATTATGCAGTAATCTAGTATTGGTTAGTGTAGATGAGTTGTAGAAAGTAGTAGTTGACTTGAGTAGGGATAATATGGAAACACAAGAAACATCTTCTATCATCCCTACAGCTACAAGTGGACAACCTAAAGAGAAAGCTCTACAAGATACATTAGCTAAGGTTGAATCCATAGTTAAAAACACTAAAACTGCCGAGGAACCAACAAAGGACCAAATAGGATAGGTGGATACTTGTATTCCTACTGCACAAGTACAAGGTGCACCACCATAGATAATATTAATTGACCAAGGAAGATCAAAGGAGGAGAAGGATACCCCAAAAGAAAAGGAGCAAGAAGCAATTTAAACTTTGGTTAATCTACCAACCACTAGGACTCCTACAAGAATTCCACAAAAACCAAGCACTAAAGCAATACCACTCCAAATTTCAGCACCAGGATCAAGCTCTATAAAGGTTGCAAGGGTACTTCACTATGGAGACCCTACATTAGATGAAGAAATAGTCATTCCAAAGTATGACTATGCAACCATGCACATTGATTAGATTAATGAAGTGCAAGAAGTAGGAGATACTCAAACATGAGTATAAGCAAAGGCAATCACTAATTGAGATCAAAGACATCTTTTTAGATGCATTCAACTTGCAGGAACCTAATGAAATGAAGCCAATATTGGAACAACTATCATAAATAGTTGAGCAGGTGACCAATGAAGACCAGGAGACAAATGCAAAACTGATGGAATGGTTAGAAAAGAAGTTTCAAACAAAGGTGAATGAAAGAATATCCAGTGAGATAGCACTATCATAGGTAGAGTTAGCTAAGAAAATTGAAAAGGTGAAGACAGTACTTGAGAATATCTTCTCATTGTACTCAAAATTGTGTGATCCTTCTATTTTCACACAGGAAACCAGCTAGAGAATAATGAGCTTGGAAAGGAACTTGAAGATATCTAGCATGAAACTACCAAAAGATCCAGCTCAAAGTGAGAAGCACTTTAACAAATGCTTTACACACAAAAGGAACTAGCTTTATTAACAGAAGAAGAGGCTAACACTTGAGCCAAATTAGTTCAGATTCAATCCACCCTAACCCTTCACATGGAAATTTTACAGAAAGAACTAGCCTATGAAAAAAATGTAGTAAAGAAAGATCAAAATCTTTCTACATTAGATGGTTTAGTTCACCTTGCAATAGAGACATCCATCCAAATTAAATCTCTAGAAGTTGCAATACAAATCTCTGATAATTGTAATGGAAGTGAACAAGACCTTCTTGGCCAAATATTTAGTTAGTGTATAGACCCTTTGAAATAAGTGTCAAAAAGGGGGAGAAAAATAAAAAAACCAAAAGGATACTTAATTTGCAAGGGGAACCATGTGAAAGGGGGAGTGATAAAATAAATAGAGAGAAGAACATGAAATAGGGCATAATAGGATACATCAGATAAAGAGTATCAAAATTTAGAATAAAGATAAGGAGAATAAGTAGAGGAAAATCAATCTACTTAGAGAGATTTTGGATCCAAGAAAATGGCACACCAACTCAAGGGGAGACACAAAATTTTGAGGTATATAGTCCTTCCCAAAAGTTTGATTTTTTTTGAAACTTTTGTATATATGTCAAATAGAATGTATATTATACTCAAGGAGATTAGTTTCATCTTGTATTGTTAAGTGTTTTTGACACTCATGTCAAAGGGGGAGATTGTTGATCTCAAATTGGTTTTGAAAATTGAGTGTCAACACACGTAAACTATTTTCTAAGTTGATGCTGAGTATAATATAGATGCTAAGTTACAATATGTGCTAAGAAATAAATTCAAAAAGTGCTGAGTCATTTAGATGCTGAGAAAATAGATAGTGTTGAGTAAACTATATGTGTTGAGTGAACAATATATGCTGAGCAAAGTTCAAGTGCCAAGCAAGACATAATTTAGTATGTGCCAAGTATCAATAATCAACAAGTGCCAAGAAAAACAGAATCAGGATAAGAGTTTGTGCCCTCACAAACTAAGATGTAAACCATTTTTGAGATGACATATGGATAAATCTCGAAGGATTAAAACTGAGATAGAATCTATTTGGATTCCCTATGCAATCAACATGCAACAAATCAGAAAAATGGAAATATTTGAGTGGGAAAGTTGGATGAATCTCAATTGTAGATTCATACCTAACCCTAAGTCACAAAATCTTTTTAAAGGAGGTGAAGCCCCATAATTTAGAGATAGAAAGTGTGTGAGAGAATGCATGCAAGGGGAAAATGCTAGAAAAGTTTTGAAGGAACTGAAAGGGGTGAATTGACTTAGAAGAAGGATAGAATTTTAGAATCAATTATCAGAAAAAAGGATCAGGGTTACAAAATTTTCATACCAGATCAGTAAGGAACATATCAGACAAAACAAGTATCTAAAATAAACAATATCAAATTGTAAGTGCATCAAATCAAACATTCTATTGTACTCTCTAACAATTGTTATAACAGATTGAAATCCTATGGACTTAGGTTGGTTTAACAACCATTGTATAAAGCCTTTAATAGGGTGACATTCCAAGTGAGTGTTCTAAAGTCCTTTAGCCAGGCACACTTCTAATAGGGTGTTAAAATCCTTTAATAGAGTAGGATCTAACAATCCTTGTAAGCCTTTAATAGGGTAGATCATGAGAATGGTCAAAACATGTAACCTTAACAAGTGAAATTTATTGCTGCAGTAGTGAAGAGTTGTGAGTGTCATCCCCACCCCAGTTTTACCTTCTCATTAGAGCATTTCTGGGTAATCATATCTGGTGTCAAGTGTTTATATGGATGTAGTTTCTTTACATGTTATTTCCATATGTTTATGCATGCAATGTTTTAAAGTTAAAATTTTTATTGGTTAAAGTTTAGTACTTCTGATTCACTCCACCCTCTCAAAAGTATACTTCCCACTTGTAAATCCCAATAGTGATTTTCTTTGGGATTTGTTGGAAATCTTGCCACCATACCGACTGCTAATGCAATATCAAGCTTTGTATCCACTACATATTGCAATTTTCCAATTATTGATATGTATGTGGCCTAATCTACTTGATTGGAATTATCATTTTTGGAAAGCTTATGTCCAGTAGAAATAGAGGTTCCAAATTTCTTTAGAATTTCCTTCATATGTTTGGATTGAGTAATGTAGATACCATCTTTCTTTTTTGCTGAATCTGCAATCTAATAAAGAATTTTATCTCACCAAACATAGAAATTCAAATTTTTTACTCATTTATTTTGAAAATGCCTTGCACAAGTCATCATTTCTTATGAATAAAGTATCATCAACAAATATGTCTTCCAACATATTCTTCTTATCTAGTCCTTCTTTGATGTATAGACTGCTGTTATCATTTGTTCTTTGGAAATCAATCTATATCAAGTAGTTATGAAGTCTTTTCAGACCAAGCTCTAGAAGCTTGCTTGAGACCATATAATGCCTTGTGTAATTTGTAGATCATGTCCTTTTTGTTAGGATCTACAAAACCTTATAGTTATTTAATGAAGACTTCCTCATCAAGAATTTCATTTAAGAATGTAGATTTTACATCCATTTGATAAAATTTAAATCCTCTGTGAGCTACATATGCTAGTAATGTTCTAACACCTTCTAATCTTGTAATAGGAGCAAAAGTCTTGCCATAATAAATACCTTCTTTTTGAGAATAACCTTTACATACTAACCTTGTTTTGTTTCTGAAAACTTTCGTGAACACCCACTTTGTGCCAATTACATTTTTATCCTTGGGTCTAGGAACAAGAGTCTAAGTTTTTTTCTTCTCTATCTATTCTATTTCTTCATTCATAACTTCAATCCAACTTTCATTATCTAATGCATCTTTAACATTTCTAGGTTCAAATTTAGCAAGTAGACATGTACCTTTCAATTCGCATCTTGTCATTATTTCATCTAATTTGCCTCCAATGATCTGATTAGGTGCATGATGTCTCTTGACATATCTTGGTAATATAGGCTCTTTGGATTTATTGATTTCATTATAAAATTTAGTATCAAGCTTGGGTCCCACTATCTATGACTTAGGTGCATTAGACTCAGTTTGCTCTTGAAGTAGCTTGGTAGCTTCTGACTATGACTTGGGTCCTTCAGACCATGACTTGGGTTGCACTCTCTACAACTCAATAGCTATTGGAGATTTTGGGGACTTAGGAGGTAAAGCCTCCTTTCTCTCAGATGAATTTGGCAGGGTATCAAGTTCATAGTAAAAAAATCTTTTGTAATCCTCTAACTCTTTGTTGCTTTCTTTTCACTTTTTTCTGCAAACTCATCAATTGTTACATGTGCACTTTCTATTATTTTATGAGTAGAAAAATTCAAACATTTGTATGCTTTACTTTTGCAGGAGTTTCCTAGAAATATGTCTTCATCACCTTTGACATCAAAATTTTCCTTTTCTAGATTTTTTCAAGATATAACATTTGCTACCAAATACTTTCAAGTAACTTACATTAGGTTTATAGCCATACCATAGTTCATAAGGAGTTTGATTTGAAATTTTCTTCAGCTGTACTTTAAGGTATGAACTATAGTGCTGATAGCTTCCTTCCAGTATTTGATTGTAATATTCTTTTTCTATCATTAAACTTCTTGCACAATCCATGATGGATCTGTTCCCTCTTTCAGCTATACCATTCCACTGAGGTGTTCTAGGTGCTGATACTTGTCTTTTAATTCCTTTTTCAATGCAAAACTCATTGAATTTATTGGAGATGAATTCACCACCTCTATCTAATCTCAAACATTTTAATCTTTTTCTAGTTTTTTTTTCTACTCTTTCTAAGTACCACTTAAATTTTTGATTTTTGATTTATTTTTCTTTTAGATACATTATAGTCATCATTCTAGAATAATCATCAACCAAACGAATGAAAAACTTTTCTCCACTATAACTCTCTATTCTAATAGGTCCACATAAGTCTGTATGCACAAGCTCTAAGACTTCTTCAGAATGATAGTTCTTGCTTTTGAAGCTAGTCTTTCCCATTTTACCAATTTGGAAAATTTTGCATAGACCCATATCAGGTTTCCTCAAACTAGAAATACCTTTTACTCTTCTATGTTTTCTTATCTTAACCATATTATCAAAGTTTACATGACATAAGCTTTTGTGCCATAACCAACTTTCTTCTACTTGGGAAATAAAACATGAACTTTGATTGAGATCAAGATAAAATAGATTACCTTTTGTTTGTTTGCTAGATCCAACTAGATTTCCTTTTCCATCTAGTAGTTTGGCCTTTCCATCCATGAATTCTACCTTGAATCCAATGTTATTCAACTGTGACACACTAAGTAGATTATGTTTTAGTCCTTCAACCCAATAAGCATTATCACATACAAGTTTATTGGTTAATGAGATATAATGTTTTCCTTTTATGCAAAAAGGTTCATTATTTCCAAATATTACACTACCAACATCATAATATTCTGTGTTCAAATTTTGTTTTGTCTCTAGTCATATGATGTGAGAAACCATTTTCAATAATCCATGTGTCATTTTTGCTAACATGAGAGATAAGTACCATCTTGTCTCCTTCATCATTAGATTCATCTTTCACAACAATATATACCATTTCATCTTCACTATTATTAGAATCTTTAGTTATAAACAAAATTTCTTACCTTTTTTCTTGTGGTTCTTATAGTTCTTGAATTCCTTCTTGCCTTTGTACTTTTTACTTTATTTTTCATCCTTGTTTTCTCTATTTGGGCACCTAACAACAATGTGACCAACTTCTTCACAAGAGAAATAGATTAGAGGAACCTTACTTTTGTACTTTCCTCTACCTTTGGAATATTTCCTTGCAAGTAGGGCTTCAACAACTTCAAGATCACTATCAGAACTTTCTTCTATTTCTTCTTCACTTCCTAATTGATCGGCCTTTGATTTCTTTCTTTTTTCTTTGAGTGAGAGTTTGGCTTCAAATGCAAACTCAATACCTTTTGAGCTAGGAACATAGTTATCATAGTTATCCAATTCAAAAGCTATCAATCTTCCAACTAGAGTATCCAAAGTTATTTTTTCATTTGGGTTACATCTAATCTCTTGAATAGCAAACACTCTAATTGTATAAATAAGAATAACAGTTTTGAGTACCTTGTTTACAACTTTTTTGTCATCAATGTCTCCTCCAGATGCTTTGATTGCACTCACACTTGCTTTGATTCTTTCCACATATTTTTCAATGTTTTCATCTCGTCTCATTTTCATTTGATCAAATTGACCTCTAAGAATTTCTACTTTAGCTCTTCTTACATTGTCATCTCCTCCCTAAATATCTTTCAATTTTGTCCACATTGCATGAGCTATTTTGCAATCTTTTACTTCATCACATTCTGAATAACTGAGAGAAGATGGAATATCAATCATCATGATGTTATGATTTTTCTTTTCAACAATATCCTCAACTAATAGTGTTCTAGTAGGAGTCTCTTATTCAGCATCAAGATACTTACACTTTGAATCACTAATGGTTGCTAGATGTAACCTTATAAGTCCTCACCATTCCACAGAGTTGTCTCTATTCAGCCTAGGAATCTCTCTTTCGTATGACATCCTAATCTTTAAATTAGGTCCTTAAAACCTTCTCTACAACACTAAAAATTCTAATACCAATTGTTAGAAATATAAGAGGAGTAACTAACAGGGGAGGGGTGAATCAATTACTACAAAAATAAATCTTAGATCCCTTATATGCTAGTAAAAACCAATTTTACTGATGCTCAACAAACAAAGAAATACTGTAACTCAGTAAACACTATAATTTCTGAACAAACACTTAACATACAAATATTAAGATGTTATCTATGATTACTTATTACTTTAACTTAGTTGCAAGCATATAAAATAAATAGCATGAACCCATTTTACACTAAGATATAATGTGGAAACCCAATTTGGGAAAAACCACTAATTGTAACTAGTTATTGTTTTCACTCTTCTAAAGTGAGCCCTATTAGGAGCCAACCCTATTAAAGGTTACAAAACACACTATTAGGTGTAACCCTATTAGAGGATTTAATCACCCTGTTAGGAGTGGCCTTGTTAGAGGTCTTGACAATTCAATAGAAATGCCACCTTGTTAGAGGATATACTAAATAGCTATTAAGCCAACTCTATTTAAGAGATTTAGATCATTGCTACAATGGTTAGAGAGTAGCAATTGTTGACATATTAGTTAGGTTTGTTATTAGTGTCACACACTTATTCAGACTATGTATAGCTACCGAGCTTATTGAATAATTTATAGTGTTTGCCATGTAATTTAGTAGCCATCGAGCTCTACAGTTGCTACTGAGTCCTTTGGACTAATCCCAATGGTTATCAAGCAAATTTAGTCAGTGTGAAGTCTAGCAATTTAAACTATAAATTTTAGTATACATTAAGTTTATCAATGGTTACCAAGTATTGTAGTGTCTATTGAGTTCATAGTTCATGTGATGCGAAGCTAGTGTTAATTGAGCTACTTTATGCAAATCAAGTGATTTAGTGTTTGGTGAGTTGCACAATATCTACCGAGTCACCAGTGTAGACCAAGTTCAAGACTACTTGGAAGTGATCAGTATGAATTGAGTTTCTACATCTATCAAGTGCATGACAATGCTGAGCATTGATAGTGGATGTCGAGTATCAGAACCTCATCGAGTTAGTCTTCAAAATCTGATTGTCTTCATGTGGGCCAAATTTGTAATATTTGTGTTAACTTGTATCATGGCCAACTTTGTAATTATGTAATTTGGATTGGTATATATATGTAATGTATTTTACCATATCATTATGTGTGTATGGATGTAATGTAATTATGAATGAAAAATGTTCAAGTTATGAATGTAGCAGTTAAAGAGAAAATTATAAAGGCCATAACAACATAAGGAGTAGCAGAGACATATCTATCATATAAAGGTGATCAGTACACAAAGGAATCTCTTTCAGAAAATCTAGTTGAAATCAAAGATCAACTACTACTTCATCCTAACAGGTGAATCAGTCAAAATCCTTTAACAAGGTAGACCTAATAGTATTTCATAAATCTCTTTACCAAGTGCATACTTCATTGTATGCCTGTAAATCCTCTCAAAAGGTGGAACTAGTAGTCCTAATTGCTCCTAATAGGGTAGATCATGAAAAGTGATCAATGTAAGCCTTAATAGGCCAATTTTATGTTGCAGCACTAAAGTTTGTGGGTATCATCCTCACCCCAGTTTTACTTTCTATTTGGAAGGTTTTAAGGTCACAAAATCTTTGTGTCAAAGTGTTATGGATGCTTTCATGTTTTAAATTTTTCATGCATGCAATTAGATCAGATGTGATGAATTAAGTGGTAATTAATTTATTGGATTAAGAATTGAAATTGTTAAAGTTTTAGAAGTTACTGATTCACCCCTCCCCTCTCAGTAACTTAGCATAGTCTTGAATATTTCCAAAAATTGGTATCAGAGCTTCATGGTTCTTAGGAGAAAGTTTAATAGCTTGAGCAAAGATCAAGGATATGGAGATATCCAAACTTGACAAAGCTATTGACAATGAAAAGTTGGATCTGGAAATGGCCATTGTCCAACTCAAGAAAGTGAAAAAGAAACTTTCCCAATCCTTAAAAAGAAGAAAGGAACTTGCAAATCAAATGAATGATCATCTCTACATTGAAGAAATATATGAAGACTTTCACCCTTCAAGAAGCTTAGATGAAGCAAATAATGCAATCAAAGAACTCCTAGAGAAGAATGGTTCCTTGCAAGAAGAAGTAAGAAAACTAAAAAGAGAATAAGAAATTTAGTCAATAAGGTTATGTGAAGTCTTGGAACAAAGAAACAAGATAAAAGAAGAGATGGATGGAAGGAACAATAAAATCCAAAACCAGTCCCTTCAGCAAGCAGACCTTATTGATCAGCTCTCCAATGCAAATGAAAAAATCATGAGTCTAAGATTTGAAAATGAAAGAATGAGGAATGATCTAAATTCTAAAAGGCAAATAAATGAAAGAATAAAAAATGATATGAAATATGAAAGATAAATCAATGAAAGATTGAGGAATGATCTAAACTCTGAGAAGTAAATTAATGAGAGAATGATGAAATCTCAAGCAGACATGAATCAATTGAATGAGCAAAACCTCTATAAGAAAAAAGGAAAAATAGGATTTGGATACAAAGAATAAGGTGAATCCTCCAAACAAGGTGCTCAAAAGAATCAAGGACCTACTTGCAATCATTGTGGTAAGATAGGCCATACATTAAACAAATGTTGGAGTAATAGAAAAGCAAAATTCAATGGAAAATGCTACAATTGCAATCAACATAGTCATAGGGCTAAAGAATGCAAAGAGAAACCAATATTTGAAGGAAACTATCATAAATGTAAGAAACATGGACACAAGGCATCAGAATGCAAAACAAAGACATTGTATCCTGCAGAGAAAATTGTAAAAGCAATATTTTGTTGGGACTACAATACTTGGTGTAGATGTCATTACTGTGGAGAATTTGGACACATTGGTATGAACTATGTTAAACATCATATCAGGAAAAGAGATACCAACAAAAGATGTTTCATTTGTATAGAACTTGGTCATCTTGTCAATAATTGTATGAGTATTGGTAGAATTGAAAATGAAAAGAAAGAAAAAGTTGATAACATCTGAAAGAAGATGAGACAACAATGGATTCCTAAGTCTACCGAGGATACTGGTCCAAGAAATGATGGTTAAGCCACTCAAAAATTGGGTGACTCTACCATTTCTAATTAAGTTATCAAGGAAGAACTAGAACCAGGCTATCAAAGAAGACATCCAAATTAGTTCCAATTGAAAGGTGACAAAGATCCAAATCTGTACACAAGATACAAAGGGATCACTGAGCAAGATTAGTATCAATTATTATTGAGTTACCTTCTCTACCAAGTAAGGTCGGGTCATAGACTCTACCAAGCAAGGTCGAGAGTAACAAAGAAACCTATGGTTACCGAGTCGTAAAGATGTCGTTGAGTAATCAATGCTATGTAGTGGATGACAATTTGTCAATATATCGACTTTTGTATCGAGCATTGATGGAATTTTTTTATCAAAAGGCATGGAATCAAATTCATTTTTTACCATAAATTTGCAAGTGCTATTGTGAAGAGTGATTTTTAGTGTGATCAAAGCAACTTGAGCGAATTTCCAGCAAAAGTTTTTTGAAGTTCTCTCAATCTTCCAAGCAAAAATGGCATCCAATAGCAACAAGGTTAAGAAAGGATCTGACATGTTGGTTCAAGGAGTTGAATGGAAATCACTAAATTTCGAGCTCACTCTCACGGTTGCTAAAACCTTAGATCCAAGTGGAGCTCAATCCCAAATCCCTCCTAAGGTACTTCTTGTTAACAACATTCATACTCATTTCAAACGTGCTATACAAGAAATTAGTACACTCAAAATGGATGATGCCCTAGGTTAGTTATGTGTAAATGGAGCCCTAAAACTTGAGCATCAACATCTAGAAGCAAAAGGGTTGACACATATCCCCTGTATGCCCTAAGAATTTCAAATTAAATGGATTAGGTTTATCCTTAGCTAGGTGCATAATGGGCAGCTATGGTTAGAACAACCAATTTGATAATGAAGAATATGATTCATCAAATCACTAGCCTCCCTATGCTAGCCAAAGCTAAAATGATGAAAACTGGTAGAGTTGGAGAAGGAAACCCTAGCTGAATGGGATGACAGAGGTATGAAAATCAGCAGTGTCATAGATGCAAAATTGAAATTTAGAATTCATGTTATTGTGCATAAGATATACAGTTCAAGCTAACTTAACAATGTGTCATGTGAAGCCATGGATTTTGCATTCAAAGTGGTCAAGAACAATTTGTCATATGACCTTGCCAACCTACTATTGAGAAAACTCAGCAATAACATGGAAAGTATTAGAACATCAAAGAACAACCCATGTAAATTTGGTTCATTGTTAACCTACCTATTCCTTTATATTGAAAATTTATTCCCTTCTACAGGCTTTATGGTTTGGAGAAAATATGTGCCTGTGCTCTACCAAATAAATGAGTATATTGCAAAGATGGGTAAGAACTATGATAACATCATGGACAACTACCTTGATGTATTCAAGGAGAAAATGAAAAATAGGTTTAGGATTCTAAAGAAGTTAGTTGAAGATTATAAGGATGATGTATGCTTCATGGTGGACAATGACAAGGTGTATATCCAGGCAGTTAAGCCTAGAGTTGTGTGAGTGAAACCTCTTGGCTATGAGGTGAACATTGATGAAACTAGGGACATCATTGAAGCCCTTGTCAATGAGCTTGTTAATCCCAAGGCCCCTTATTTTGGAACCTATGATGAAGCCAAGTACATAATTGAACTATAAATTAAGCTCCCATAGGCAGTTAACAAAGGAAAGAGAAGGATAGCAAAGATGAAATCAAGTGCACCTCTCTTGTTAATCGAGGGCAAAGGTGAGGATGTGAAATAAGTAAAGGATGAGGAAGAGTTTGAGAAAGAGGAAGAACCTCTAAAGAAAAAGGAAAGGTGATCATCACCAAGCCAACAAAGACATCCACTACAATCTTCACAAGGAAGTCATGAAACAAAGCTGACAAGGAAGGAGGTGACATTATATTCAGTAGACCTGCACCCACCTTCTAGGATAGGCTAAAGCAATTGGAAGAAGGAGTAGGGATAATTTTTTTTAAATCATTGAAATATGAGATTAGGATTGAGTCTAAGTAGAAGCAAGTTGACGACCTAGTGCTAAACAAAATGGGTAAGTGGAAATACTCACCAGATTAGCTCACTTCTCAAGTCCCCAGTGAATTATTAGAGAAGATAAAGCCAAGATGGGATTTTTCTATGCAAATAGTCAAAGACATATATGCACAAACATTGAGGTAGTTATTACTGAGAATATCAAATGTTGAGGTGAAAGAGTCATTGAAGAAAAATGAAGAAAAACTGACTCTAAAGTTTAATAATTGTTTGGTTTTGATCAAAGACATTGAGCATGTTGTTTGGAATGCTACAAATACTTGTAAAAATATCTATCTTCTTCATAAACCAAGTGAATTTCTAGTTGAAGTAAAAGATGATGATTATGAATAAGATAAGGAGAAAGATGAGGAAGAGAATGTTGAAGAAGTGACTCACTTTGATAATGAAGAAGATGAAGAGGATCAAGAAGTTGCTAAGGAAGAAAATCAAGATGATGAGGAGATTGACCTAGTCAAGATAGCTATAACAATCATTGCCTCACTTCCTCACTTCCTGAGCAAACTAGTGACTACATCAAGTATGGAGACAACTTCAAAAAGTTTGATTGTGATTACTAGTGATACAACAAATGTCCAGTCACTCTTTGCCCCAACTCATATAAGCATTTCACTAACAAAAGTGACTTCCACTTCATCCACCAAGCTATAGATTCCTTCTTCATCTATTGAGTTGAGTACTTTAGTGGTAAGCTCTCCAATTTTGACTTCTTTAGCTTTGAGTACATCAATGGTAAGCACACTAGTTTTGATTACTTCAATTTTGGATACTACAATTTTGACTTCATCAATTTTAGATTCTTCGAGCATTTTTGTAAGCATTCCATCAGCCAGCATAGTATCAATTTTTACTACAAGCCCAAGTATGTCTACTGTTATTTCCATTCCAGATACAAAAACAATAAGTGAAAGGACAGTTGAGTCCAAGGTTCAAGCGAGCACAAAATTTTTGGGGAAAGGAAAGGAGATAGAGGAAGACAAAGATTTAGATGAAGAAATAGTAATCCTCAAATGGGACATTTACAAGCTTACTCTAGACCAAATGCACACATTTGGTGAACTCCTCCAAAAAAAGGCTAAAAAACAAAGACTAAGAGAGGAGATAGATAAGGAATATAAGATAATTGAAGATGCCAAGAAAATTTTGTCCAAGGCAATAGGAATTGAGGTTGATTCTTCTCAACCTATTTTGTATTAGCTAGTTAAAGCGGTCCAAAAATTCAATAAGGACACCAATGGTCAAGACAAGCTAGTTGAAAAGGCTGAAAAGAAATTTAACAATAAAGTGTTGGAGCACATTGCTCAACAAATAACCATTTATCAAGTAGAGCTTTCTACAATTTTGGTCAATCTTGAGGCATCTTGTTCAAATGTGTCATCACTTTTGGGAAACTATGTGATGTCTTTGAATATACAAAGGAAATAAAGGACAAATTGTCCAAAATAGATATAGACCTAAAGCAAAGTGCTCAATAGCTACAACTTGACCCTAGTTCAAGCTTTCCACATTTCAAGAAAATTAGATTTTTGTCAGACATGCAAGATGAATTGTTAAGAGAAGAAGCAAGGATCTGATCATCATTGATTGACACACAAAATATGATCCTTCTAGTCATGGATGCAATGCAAAAACATATTGTATATTCAAAAACTCTGATCCATGATAATAACTTCTCTATTGCGGACCATATGATTAAACTATCAACAAAAGTACAAATTGCACTTCATACATGCAAGATCCTACAAGAAAATTGGGATAAAGCCTTGGCAATCACTCTCAAGGTACATTGTAAATTCTTATCCCATTTTGGTGTTTCTATGTAAATATATTAGAATAAATCTTTGGCATTACTGTCAAAAAGGGGGAGAAAATTTATATTGGAAAAAGCCATATGTTATGGAGAAAAATCATGTACGTACAGAGACACATAGTATGGGGGAGAAATATGCTATGGAAAAGAACTTGTATCGGTAAGACATGTTGTATATAGAAAAAGATGTACAGTATACTATATATACTTTACATAGATCGATTTTGAAAAATCTCAAAAAAATATAGTATACTCTACTAAACTAGTATCATGTGGTGATGAATACAAGGTATTCAATTTTGGCTAATAAGTGTTTTTGTCACTAATGCCAAAGGGGGAGATTATTGACATATTAGTCAAGTTTTTTATTAGTGACACACACTTATTTAGACTATGTATAGCTACCGAGCTTATTGAATAGTTTACAATGTATTCCATGTAATTCAGTAGCCACCAAGTTTTACAGTTGCTACCGAGTCCTTTGGACTAATCCTAGTGATTATCAAGCAGATTCAGTCAGTGTGAAGTCTAGCAATTTAAACCATGCATTTCAATATACATCAAGTTTATTAGTGGTTATCAAGCATTGTGGTTTCTACCAAGTTCATAGTTCATGTGATGCAAAGCTAGTGTTAATTGAGCTACTTTATGCTAACCAAGTGATTTAGTGTTTGCAGAGTTGCACAATATCTATCAAGTCACCAGTGCATACCAAGTTCAAGAATACTTGAACGTGATTAGTATGGACTAAGCTTCTACATCTACCAAATGCTTGACAATACCGAGAATTGATAGTGGATGCCGAGTATCAGAACCTCATTGAGTTAGTCTTCAAAACCTAAGTGTCTTCATGTGGGCTGACTTTGTAAAATTTGTGTTAACTTGTATCATGGCCAACTTTGTAATTATGTAATTTGGATTGGTATATATATGTAATGTATTGTACCATATCATTATGTGTATGGATATAATGTAATTGTGAATGCGAACAATTCAAGTTATGAATGCTGTAGATAAAGAGTGAATTGCAAAGGCCATAACAACATAAGGAGTAGTAGAGACATATCTATCATAGAAAGGTGATTAGTACAAAAATGAATTCTTTTAGCAAATTTAGTTGCAAATCAAAGATCTACTACTGCTTCATCCTAACAAGTGAACTAGTCAAAATCATTTAACAACATAGACCTAACAGTCTTTCATAAATCTCTTTACCGAGTGCATACTTCATTGTACGCTTGTAAATCCTCTCACAAGGTGGACCTTGCAGTCGTAATTGCTCATAACATGGCAGATCATCATAATTGATCAATGTAAGCCTTAATAGGCCAACTTTTTATTGTATTAGTAAAGTTTGTAGGCATCATCCCCACCCCAGTTTTACATTCTATTTGGAAGGTTTCTAGGTCACCAAATCTTTTTGTCAAAGTGTTATGGATGCTTTCATGTTTTTAGTTTCTCATGCATGTAATTAGATCCGATGTGATGAATTAAGTACTAATTAATTTATTGGGTTAAGAATTGAAATTTTTGAATTTTTAGAAGTTACTAATTCACCCCTCCCCTCTCAGTAACTTAGCATAGGCTTGAATATTTCCAATAGTAATGACATGACCTAATTTGGATGTAACTGAATTACTAATTACATATCTCACTTCTGGCTTATACTTGATCCTTCCTAATTGAATATATATTTTGTGCTCCATAAGGATATTCTACATATACTTTTGATTCACTTCCTTTTAGCATCATTAGATCTTCAAAATCTTCCATGCATTCACACTCACACACTTCTAAATCTCAACTTGACCTTATACTTATATCTTTCATATTTTTAGGTTAGCTAAAATACAACTTAGAATAATTAGTATTCATCTTCTCAGTTGGCTAGAACCAATAGATAAATAAATTAAACTTAATATGCCAAAACAAAAAAATCCTTCATTAGCTGACCCTGCTCGGTAGACACTAACTCAAAAATGATTTTCCTATGTTAACCAATTGAGACTTAGTCAACACTGCACACTACAAAATTTCCTTTGGTAATCAAGTGAGCTCAATTAGCATTAGGTCCATCCAGCATTTCCTTCATTAACTGAGTGAGCTCGATTAACACTCATCTTCCATAGACTTTCCTTTGACACTTGAGTGAACTCGGTAGATGCTACCTTCTAAACTAGGCAAACTCTGCATTTGCTTCGTAGCCACAAAAAATTGTCTTCAATGCTTGAGCGAGCTCAATTTACACTAACTGGTAATGATATGACATTTTGTGTAACATCAAAGATAATAAATAATTAATCAATTGTTTCGACACTAGTATTGTATGACATTTCTTCCAGAGACATGTGATACATTCAGGGTCTGGGTGATAGAGTTTCTAAGATTGTGTGATACTCTTCTAGTATCATACGATGTTTCTCCAATGGGTCTGCAATACTTTCTAGTATTGCACAATATTTCTTCTTTGGGTGTGTGATACTTTACAAGTATCTTCCAATGCTAGAACACTATCACCCAAGAAAGCAAGGAATATGTCAAAAAATAAATAAATAGAAAGAGATAGAGTTAGAACCTCTACACTAGGGAGTACCAGATCAAAAAATCAAGGCTTGGACACTTGAATACAAGAGTAGCAAGAAGGAAACACAAAAAAACATCTAATCCATAGCACTATAAGAAAACATATTGAAAGCAACATTGTAATGTACAAAAACAACTAAACTCTTGCATAGTTCTTCCCAATTGTAATAACATTATGAGACCTCAAAGCTCCCAGCCATCCCCTGTGCATAGCATCCCAAACTACCAACTAGATAGTTGGAGCTGTCTTATGAGGATGCCACTACTACAATGCAATAACATCATAAGAAAAAAAAGATCTAACATGCTAACCAAAAAAATAATAGATACTCCAACTAAGTGAATCAGATCATCTAACCATATGCTAAACATCATAATAAAGTATTACATAAAATACTAACATCATGTAAAAATGACATCCAAGAATTCCAAGTAAAGCATAAATCCAGATACTTAAAATATCAAGTGAAACATCAAGCACCAGTCACACTCGAATAATAGACCATCTCTATAAACTGGTCCCTAGTAGTGGTATAGGTAGCTATGTCTCCCAACCATGTGAAACCTATAGGTAAACTCTTGGAATGCTGATGGAGATAACCATCCAACCACAAAAACACATAAAGAAAATGTCCATGGTGATAGTAAAGAGGATTGCAACCAAGATCATGAGACAATGCATGTGGATCAAGTCCTGGTTAGACACTCTATGGTTCACTATTTAGGGGGTTACTGGAGGGTTTGTAGCTTGGCATCAGGTAGCCCAAGCTAGTATTGGTAGCTCTAACTCCCCTAGGGAGGAGCACAATCCTCTATTTCTAGACTTAACTAGGTGCTCACTTAACAAGTGTCCTTGAACCAAATCGAGTGCTCACTTAACATTTTATTATCTTAAATTTATTACCTAGTTAATTTATTTAGTTATCACTTAATTACAACTTCTTCACGCTAATCCTATAGAAAAATAGTCATTAGGTTGTGAGAAAGAAGCCCCCTCCATGCTACCCTACATACCCATGCTCATCACATGATGAGTGCCCATAGGCATGCATATTCTCAACCCAACTCGAATGAAAAAAACTCCACTAAAATACAACTAGGATTTTAGGCCTCACAAGTCACTCACAAAATGCACACACACACATGCTCGTGTGTGGTGTACCACCATCACAAAGATCATAAAACAAGGGCTAGATTAAAACACATGAAAAATAATACTCAACTGAATACAAGCTCAAGAGAATGGATGTGACACACATCCTAATGCAACATAAAAGTGCAATAGTGGTCAAATTAACATCCTATGGATAATCTAGGTCCATGACCAACATCATGCCAAGAAAACCTGAGAAAAATCTCAAAAATGAAAAACTTTAAAATTAAAATCCATTTGGTCTTAGGGTGTAAAAGCCACAAAAATCCAAGAAAATTGAGATTTGAACACCATATGCAAAAATGGCTAGCATAACTGTGCAAAACTCTAAACCCTCATACTGAAAATTAGGGAAATGTTCATACCCATCCAATCAGGTAGAACTAACAATAAAAAATGGAGGGAACACTAGTTCTTAGCTTCCTAACATACAACTACCAAAAATAGAAGCAAAAAAAAAGCTAAAACATAAAAAAGGGAAAACCCTACTTGATAGCCAAAAGGGCAAAAATGAGAATCAACCAAATAAAATAAATATCTCATGGAAGTTGCCAAAAGTCATGAAAATCCAAGGTCTCCCTGTGCTAGATCCAATGAGACCAACCTTGTGACGATCCCACGCTCATAGCTCCTACAATGAATAGAAACACAATCCTCTAGAAGAGGTTTTGGAAAAAAGCTTTTAATTTTCTTATTTTAGAAAGTGAGAAGTGAGAAAATAAAATTCCTCTTTGGATACTTATTCACTTTTTGAGTGAATAATCAATTAGGGTAAATAACCAAGTAACCTAGTTAAACCCCAATTCAACCCAAAAAAAAAAGGCTATTCCAAGTAATTGGAATTCATCTAAGGCAAAGCTGCTAGGAATTAAAATTAATTAAAATAAAGCCCAAAAACCCTTAAACCAAAATCATAGAATTTCTTAACAACTTTCATGACATATGTAAACCTCTAAATGCACAGACACACTCACAAGTCTAACCACATAATGCAAATGAATACAAAATTAATTAAATAACTAGGAGGTTTAATTTAAATAATAAAATAGGATACATCGACCATACATGGATGACATTGGTTAAATATGAACAATTGAATCATTAACTCCATGTGCCACTGGCAGGGATATAATTCTTGCACACTAAAATAGATGATCAAGTGCAACTGCGTATAATAACATGGATGAAGCAATAAATACATTAAGTAACCTAATTTAACCATTTATTTTATTATATTAAATTAATCCATTAACATCACTCACATTCACATAAAGCATCACAAAGTAAGAATGAAGTGAATAACCATAGCATTAATTCCAACATTTAAACATAATCAAAGAATATGTCCCAATACCAGATAACCATATTTCATCATAAAATATACTGTCATCTCAAAATGACATCACCATGCAAATATGATCAATTGAGCAACATAGTAGGCTAACATCTATGATATGAGAAAATCAAAGTATAACATCTGACCATCACATCATCTCAAAAGTAAAATAACATGAGTAACAATTATCTCTCATATCAAAATATCACAAGGTACATGCTATAAACATGAGAGGCACTACAATTATGGCTAAATATAGATTCAAATATACATTAAAATGCATTCAACATGCAAGATCTGAAATATCCTCTCTAGATTCTCAGTTCTAAATTCCCAAGAACTAATTCCTCTCTCTCAGCTAAATTGAGACTCTCTATTTACACTCACCAAAATGACTTATAAAAGATTCTAGATCATCATATGTAGAAGGCTGATCATATAATGGTCTATCGACATCCCAATGATCAATTCCATATGTTAAATGCCTAACACAAATTAAATACACGAGTCAACTCTCAAATGAGACCAAATAGATAACTCGATGAAAGACAACACTGAATAACAATAGTGGCCACTGAGTTACTCAGTGAATATAGGAACTCAACATTAGAAGAAATTGAGCCATTTGATGAGTGAAGACAAAATAACATCCACCAAGAAAATAAAAAACAAGTCAGTGATCAGGTCCATAAGCATAACCAGGCATACCTCAACTGAGCAAGATAACAAAACAACATAGGATGACAATGAAATTTCCAAAAAACTTTAGGAAACTCATGATGGTCACTCTAGAGGCCCAAAGAAAGTCCATAAGGATTTTTTCCAACTTTATGTCAGAGGCCTTAGAAGTATTCCAACAAGATGAATAGTAAACATGTGTGAACAATCCCCTTAGAACAAATTTGGAATTTTCTAGCGAGAAAAAGGGCTTGGTGATCTAGTACATTATTTTTCTTTTCAATTTGGCTATAACTGTATTCCAAAGATCCATGGGTGAAACTTGGAAGGAAAAAATAATACCTAATAGTGGAATATCTCTCTATGTTGAATTCATTTCTAGCCATACTACATGAGTCATAGTGGTATGAGAAAGAATGATCATCTGTAATAGAGATTTTTGTGTCACTAAATGGTTGATGTAAAATTAAGATAAATTGCATAAAAGACACTAAAGATAATTTTTTAGATTCTCTTCATCCTCAATGGGAGTGAGAAAGGAATCATTGGAAAAATGATCATTAACAAGATGAATAGATGACTTGGGAAATGAAATTCCTCTAACAAGGATAGAAGAGATAGAATTAGCCAACAAATAACCAGTGCAATCATCAATAAGAACATAAAGAATACGGTCCAAGATGCAACCCTACCAGATGGAACTAAAGAGACCAAAGGTCTTATGTTGTCATCCATTAATGGAAATGCAAGAAAAAGCATATCCAAAAAGCATTTGTGTAGACTAAAGAAATTTGGGACCAAAACCTAAAGCTTCAAGCATTGCAAGAATAAAAGCTCATTCAATACTATTGTAGGCTTTGAGAAAATAAATCTTGAGAATAATTTATTGTTTCTTGGAGGTTGATTTTTTGGCCCACTTCATAATGATGATATTGTGTAGGATGTATTTGAACTTGATAAAACTAGTTTGTTCAAGATGTACCACCAAAGGCACAATACGAATTTTTTTATGAGCCAACACTTTAGCAACGATCTTGTATGAAACATCAAGCACACTAATAGGACTCCAATTGAAAATATCTTTAGGATATCCTATTTTAAGGGTGAATTTGATGTTACCTTATTTAATGATTTCTTAGGGGTGAAATGGAAGAGGTTACTAAATTGAGAAATATAAACTATGTGAGGTGACTTTATAACTAACCATTTCCACCCTAACATTCAATAATTGAGAAAGAGGGAATTTCAAACATAATTCTCAATATAGTCCAAGTTAGTTTAGTGAAACCGAGAGGGATGCTGATGTAAAACCTAAATTATATCAATAAAGCATGCAAGAAAGTTTTTTTTCATGCAATGTAGAGTCTGAATAAAGATATGCAAATGTGAATGTGTGATTGAGCTAATTGATCTAATGATAAGAGTAAGGTAGATCTAGGTTTTAAATATATGCAATTTACCCAATCAAGATATGAATATAGGTGTAAACTAGAAATTGAAATGAATGATAAAGTACACACCTTGAAATGTGTAGAGGAATATGTCTTTTTGCTTCAAAAATCACTGATACGAACCTATAAATTCCTTTGACTACAGATTCACAATCATGATTAAAAAATCCTATTTTTTTTGTTTTTGTTAAGGCCTTAGGAAGACTTTGACATGGTGGTAATATGTCTAGACACTTTGCTGTTGTGTTGTGGAGTCTAATCAAAATTGGAGGTTAATTTCCCCCTTTATTCGACATAATTTTCCCTTGAATTATTACTACAAGGCTTTGGGGGTAGCACCCCCAAGATATGGTCAAGGGGTAGTGCCATAGGTACACTCCCTATCACAGCACAAGGTAGGGTCAAGGGGCAATGCCCTTGTGGGGATTTTTTAGGGAAGCACCCCCAAAGCCAAAAATGAATTAATTGACTATTATAAAGGTGTCGACTACTATTTTTCTATTGGATGACTTATTCTAGCCCTAATTTTGTAAGCGAAAACAGATTGTATAAAATGGCTTAGGTTTAGGGATTTCATAATGAATGATGATATTGTAGGTTCTTGTGGTAATATTGAGCTATAAGGGATTACAATTTGGATAATACTAATATTGGACATGTTATTGGTGGACCTAGCCCAGGGATTGGGTGAGCCATGTTAACTCTTTATGTCTTTTGTGCTCTTCTGCATATTTTATTATTTTATGATATTGATTATACTTGCAAGTAATCATCATTTATGTCTGTGGATAATCCTAGCAAGTGGTTTAGAATGAGTTGTCATCATTTTTTTTAGCTATCCTCTATAGGAAGGTCTCATGGTTGAGTATGACTCTCGTGGTTCAATGGGAGTGATAACAGACGAGGGTAAGCTGAAGGTTGAGAAGTTTAATCGGTAGAACTTTCAATTATGTAAGATGCAAATAGAGGACTATCTTTATTAGAAGGATTTATGATGACCATTACAAGGAAAAACCAAGAAATTGATTGCTATGATAGATGAGGATTGGAGAATTATGGATCAAAAGGCACTTAGAATTATTTGTTTATGCCTGATGCAATTGATGAAATTTAATATTATGAAAGCTAAGATGACAAAACAGTTGATGCAAACCCTAGCAAAATTGAACAAAAAGCTTTTTGCTTTAAACAAGGTATTTCTCATGAAACATTAATTAAATAAGATGATGGAAAAAGGTGGATCTATTGTAGATCATTTAAATGAGTTTAATATGGCTACCAATAAGTTATCTTCTGCAAATGTTAATTTTGATGATGAAATTAGGACTCTCTTGATTTTGTGCTCTTTGCTTGAAAGCTATAATGGATTGGTAATGGTTGTGAGTAATTTTGTTTTTGGATCTAATACCCTAAAATTTGATGATGTGATTGGTGTTATTTTGAGTGAGAAAATTTGTAGGAAACTCTTAGGTGGATCTACATCAGGAAGTAAGAGCTCTCAATCTAGAGGACCAAGAGATTGCTGGTATTGTGGAAATCCAGGGTATAAGAAGAAAGATTGATAGAATCAAAAGAATAATGAAGGAGACAAACAAGAAGGGAACAAGGAGGAAAATGTGGATGTAATAATTTTGAAGAGGATACTTTTCTTCTTTCTTTAGAAAGTGTTGGTGATTCATGGGTTTTAGATTTAGGGGCTTCATTTCATGCTACTCCCAATAGAGGTTATTTTCTTGATTATGTACAAGGGGATTTTGGGCTTCTTTATTTGGGGGATAATGAACCCTTTTAGATTTTTAGAAAAATAAAAATTAATATTAAGTTGTAGAATGAGAATCATTGACTACTACAAGAGGTAAGACATGTTCCAAAGCTGAGTATAAATTTAATTTTAGTAGGGCAACTAGGTGATGAGGGTTGCACAATTACTTTTAATGATAAAAATTTGAAATTTCCCTTGTAGTATAAAAAGGTGTGAAAGTAGGCACCTTATATATTTGCACTATTCCTTATACTTTAATTATTTTAGAGAGAAATGAATGCTTAGAATAATTGTTGTAGTTGAGTAGGGAGAAAAAATAGTTGCTATAGATTCTGAATCAACGCTATGACACAACTATCTTGGGCACATGAGTGAGAAAGGTATGAAATTAATTCATTCAAAGAAAGTTTTACCAAGTATAAAATGTGTCAATATTGATTTCCATGAAAGTTTTGTTTATGAAAAATAAAAGAGAATTAGTTTTGTGAAGAGTGAGAATGAAAAGAAAAATGAGAAATTAGAGCTTGTGCATATAGATGTATGGATACTAGCTTATGGATCTTCCCTCAGTGGCTCTCATTATTATGTTACATTTATTGATGTGAAACTATAAAAGTATGAGTTTATTTCCTTAGACATAAATTTAATGTATTTATAAATTTTAAGAAACTGAAATGCTTGGTTAAAATTGAGACTACTAAAAGTTAAAATGTCTCAGATATGATAATGGTGGTAAGTATTGCAACAAATAATTTGAATATTATTTGTCTACTAATGGTATTTGTCAACAAAAAAAATTTCCAAGGACTCCACAAGAAAATGGAGTGGCTGAATGCATGAATAGGACAATAATGGAGCATGCAAGGAGTGTGAGGTTTCATGTTGGGCTTGCCTTAAACATGTGGGCTATGACTATGAATACTTCTATGTATTTGATCAATAGATGCCCCTCAACTCCTTTAGGCTATGGTATTCTAGAGCAAGCATGGACTGGTAAGAAGGTGAGTAATTCTTTTCTCAAAACCATTGGTTGCAAAGCACTTACACATATCGATTCTGGAAATAGAACCAAGTTGGAAGCTAAGTCAAAAAAATGTGTATTTTTTAGATATGACATTGATG
The DNA here is from genome assembly GCA_028749045.1 of Cupressus sempervirens. NCBI lineage: Eukaryota > Viridiplantae > Streptophyta > Pinopsida > Cupressales > Cupressaceae > Cupressus > Cupressus sempervirens. Next base: position 446,191,574 of record CM053793.1, on the reverse strand, counting down.
AATTTGGTTATTGGCTTTGGGATTTTGAAAATCTTAAAATCTTAAGAAGGGATGTCATATTAAATGAGAAAGTGTTGTACAAAGATCCATTGTAGCAACATGAGAAGAAAGAAAATGATTATGTAGTGCTAGATGATACACCAAAAGATGATGTTACAATAATTCCTCATGCTCTACAATAACTACCACAATAAATACTACTTACCCCGGTGAATTTTAGACAATTAACAAGGCTAAATGTTATTCTATTTTATTAACACATTCCTGTGAACCTAAATGTTATGATGAAGCTATGTGGGTGGACCTCTAGAAAGATTTTCTCCCTCATTGTATTCTATTTTATTAATGTATTATGGTGAACATGAATGTTATGATGAAGATGTGTAGGTGGATACAAAGATTCAGTGGGAGCCTGTTAAGAAAGAATAAATGGACTTCTTGCGAAAAAATAAAACTTGGGATTTCTGTAAGTTACCTATAGGTAAATGAGCTTTACAAAATAAATGGGGTTATGGGTTGAAACAAGAGGATGGAGGTAAGAAAACATTAAAAGCTAGGCTAGTGGTCATAGAAAAAGGTCATTGATTTTGATGAGATATCTTATCCTTTTGTTAAAATGACTTCTATTCACACTATTTTAAGTATTGTGGCTATTGAAGATTTGCATTTAGAATAGCTTGATGTTAAAAAAAATTTTCTTCATGGGGATTTGGACGAAGAAATATATATGGTACAATCATAGGGATTTGAGGTCAATGGTAAGGAGAACTTAGTGTGCAAATTGAAGAAAATATTATATGGCTTAAAGAAAACACCTCAACAATGGTATCTTTAATTTGACAATTTTATGAATGAGCATGGTTATAATCATGTCATTCTGACCATTGTGTTTATTTTAGGAGGTTGGATGAGGATAGATACATTATATTATATTTATATGTTGATGATATGCTTATAGTTGGGTCTAACATGGATCACATTAAGGGGTTAAAACAATAGTTAGTACATTCATTTTCTATGAAGAATTGGGGTGAAGAAAAAAAATATTCGGTATGAAAATTTGTAGAGATAGGAAGAAAAAAAATTTGACATTATCTTTGGCTGATTATATTGAGAAGGTGTTGCAACATTTCTCTATGGAGAATGCTAAAGTTGCTAGCATACCTTTCCTAGTCATTTAAAATTGACTAAGGAGATGTTTCCAAAGACATAAGAAGAGGAAGCTAAAATGTCCAAGGTACCTTATGCTTCAACTATAGGAAGTTTAATATATGCTATGGTATGTACTAGGCTAGATATTGCACATGCAGTGAGAGTTGATAACAACTATATGAGTCATCCAAGGATTGAGTCTTGGAATAAAATCAAATAGATTTCTCAGATATTTGAGAGGAACGTCTAGTAAGTGTTTACATTTTGGGGGCTCTACTACTGGTTTATAGGGCTATGTTGACTTAGATTTAGTAGGAGATATTGATACCGAGTAGACCACTATAGGTTATGTATTTAGAATTGGTAGGACAATAATGAGTTGGAATTTCTTGGTTACATAAGGTTAATACTTTATTCACTATAAAGGTAGAGTATGTTGCTTCTATCGAGGTAACCAAGGAGATGATATGGCTTTAGTTCATGGAAGAATTAGGAAACTCATAGAGGGATAATTATTAGTTTATATATAGCCAACATGTCATTCACATTGCAAAGAATTCTACTCTACATTCAAAGATAAAATACGTACAATTGCGATACTATTTTATTTGGTAAATTTTGGATGATGGATAGTTAAAGATGGAGAAGATACATACACATGATAATCCAATAGATATATTCATCAAGGGAGTGATAAGGGAGAAGCTAAACTCCTCTTCAACTTTGGTTAGTCTTCTAGACTAAAATAAATAAAAGAACAATAGAGTTTAGGGTGGTTTGATCTTCTAGTGGGAGCTATAGGTTCAACAGTTATATGATCAGTCTCCAAGTGGGAGGTTATTGGTATGGAGTCTGATTAGTATCCAAGTGGGAGATTGTTGTGTTGTAGAGCCTAATCAAACTCATAGGTTAATATACCCCCTTAATTCAACATAATTTTCCCCTAGGTTATGACTATGAGGGTTTGTGGGTAGTACCCCTTGCATGGTCCTGGGGCTGTGCCCCAAGTGTACTTCCTATCAAAATATAGGGAAGGATTGAGGGGAAATGCCCCCCACATAGGTTTTTTGGGGCAACACCCCTAAAGACAAAAATAAATTAACTATTGTAAAGGTGTTAGTTGTAATTTTCCTATTGGATGACTTATTCTAGCCCTAATTTTGTAAGCGAAAAAAGCTTGTATACAATGGCTTAGGGTTAGGAATTTCATAATGAATGATAATATTGTAGCTTCTTGCAGTAGTATTGAGCTATAAGGGATTGTAGATTGTAATCACTAGATAATACTAATATTGGACTTGCTATTGGTGGACTTAGCCCAAGGATTGTTTGGGCCACATTAAATATTTTTTTCTTGTGTTCTCTTCTATATGATTTATTATTTTCTAATATTTTTTATATTTACATGTAATCATTATTTATATTTGTGGTTAATCTTAACATTTACAAAAAATTCACTATGTTCTTGGGACACAATAACAAAGCTGATCAAACTTCTTTAGAAAAGTTTTGATGAGTGTTTTTCAAATATGTGGTCACAATTTGGCTAGCCTACTCCTACACATAGTAAAACTTGGTTTTTGTTTTGGGTGGATGAGGGATTTACTTGATCAAGGCCTAGATTGAGGAAACAACGTCAAAATTCAAATGTAAATATGTAAAGGAAGGAAAGAAAAATGTAAGTATTCATTTTTCTGGTAGAAACCCTTGTCAATAAGGATTTGTAATGCTTGTTTCTTGTAGATGTTGAATTTGCAATAAAGAAATTAGGAAATCTCCACAAATGCAATGGATCTATGAAAAATACATCATTGATCCATAGATGTAAATGTACATCAGTGAAGAATATGATGAATGCCTTAATGTATATCTCCTCCCTTGATGGCCAATAAAATGCTAGATTTTGAAGAGGAAATTCTCAAAAAAGATCCTTGAATCTTTGAATGTTTTGAATGCTTTATTAAAATCTTCTCTCTCGAATTCTTGAATTCCTTGAACTTGTATGTCTGATTGTTATAATTAATGTGAATTTCAAATATGAGGTTCCCATGCTTCCTTTTATACTAGTGTTTAGGCATGAAAATAAAGTAGGCCGACATGATCACCCAAATTTATAGTTTAAAACTCCCAAAAAAAACTGACCCTATGATTTAGAATCCCTGGAGAAAAAGTCAACCTTTTCAAAAAAAAAAGTCAACTTAGGTTGGCCTATTCCAATGATGGCCAAAGAAGCTAGACATAAGGTCTCAAAAATTGCATTAATGAAAGTGGAAGATACAAGGTAAAATAGGAGAAATAAATGATTAAGCATGAATCCATTTATTGTCTATAAGGTCACTAAAGGATGGGTGTCAAAAGGTCTTAAATGATGACTGTTTCCATTTTAAAATGGTACAATGATATCTCTCAGAGATTGGAAGTGAAAGGCTTCCAAGTAGACCATATGAAGGTTGAGGCCAACACTATCCCAAAAGGCTTTGTAAAATTCACAAAGAAAGCCATCATATTTAGGGACCCTATCATCTGCCATGGAAAAGAAAGTTTCCTTGAGGTCTTCAATGGTATGATTTTGATCACAGATTTTTTTTCTCCATAGAAATCCTATTGGGAACAACAACAATGTAACCCTTTAAAGCTTTCTCCCTAGCAAAAGAACTTCCCTATGTTTTAAACACCTTATCATAATGCCAAAAAAAGCTTGAAGAATCTAAGGAATCTTAGAAAGAACATTATGGACTTATTTGATTCTTTTAACCCCAAGAGAGGTATGACAGGCTTTGAGGTCTTTTTTTTTTTGAGGCTTGATGTCCCACTCCAAGCTAGTGAATGTGAGCCTTAATTTAAGCTCCCTAGGAAACAATCTACAACTTTATTTTGGTGTAAATGCGAGCAAGCCAAAGTCACAAGCCTGCATTTAATTGATCCATGACCAAGGCTTTGGTGGTCACATAGAAGTCCTCGATAGTTGTGTCATAGGAACATTGATGGTAAATAGAAAGTTTTCTTCTATAAATATGAATAAATATTATTATGCAAGTGATGACATCATTCAACCATTGAGTCTAGCTTTTGTGAGAGTAAGGCCTAGGCTCCAAATTCCAAACCTATAAAATATGAGCCATAGTGGGTTTATGACTTAGAATTAACAAGTTGAGAAAAAATTGCATCTCAGAAGGATACCTCTTAAATGCTTACCATTCAATACAAAAAATGAATGGGAAAGTGGCATGAACATATCACATCAACCAAAGAAATGATAGATAATTCCCAACCTTCAAAAGATTAAACAAAAAAAAGTTTTATTCATGGCATAATTAAGCCTTTTAAAAATCACATCAAAGCCAAATTTAAATTTGGAACAAGTCTACCAAACCCCATCAGGAGGATAGTGATTAGCATTTAGGTAAAAAAAGGCTCAATTTATTATGCATGTACTAACAAGATTCTTTCTCACCTATTGTCCATCTAAAAGGTAAATCTCATCTTTATATTACCTTGACATACTTTGTGTTGAGAAGAAAAAACAATGTCATCAATGCAAAATGATACAACATGCAACATTAAGCATGAAACTAGAGATTTTAACTTTGTGGAGGAAAAGGACATCAAGGTTACCAATCCCATGTCTAGAATCTCAATTTTTTTTATTAGTGGAGGTCAAGTAGACCTCAAAAATTTCAAGATGAGAAATACATGATAAAATTCTTTCATATCATGCTCGTCCCAAAGGGAGGAGAAACTATTATGCAAGAAATCAGAACTAGTTTTAAAGTTAGGAAGGGAGTCTCCCATAGAGATAACTCTATACTTCTCCATGTTTCCATTCATCTTGTCAGCGCACCGAGATGGGATATGAGATCTACAAAGTGATTGAGAAATAATAATAGGTGCAAATGATGGAGTACAGACTCAAGGGGACTAAGAGACACTCATATAAGCATCCACTTCTTGCTAACTAGGGTTTAAAATAGGAATGAACGGTGTGGAATCCATCTAGCTAGCAATTTCTTGGGTGGTAATGTTCATTGTTAGTTGAGAGGTGAAAGAAACAGGTTGCTATGGAGCCAAATAATTCTTGCCTTCCTAAACCCTCATGATCCATTTATCCATTTTTGTAAAATCCATTGGTCAGGAGGTAGTTTTGTTAGGAGGATATTTCATCTAAGACATAACTAATGAACAATCCTTGATTTATTTTTCCACTAATTGAGAAATATAGTAGGTGTTAAGTAGGTTAAAAAACAATACCTTCCGAGTGAAGGTGTGGCTACCCACTTGAATATCAATAGTTTCTTTGAGGTCACATGAAAACTTAGCCTCAGTACAATTCCTCTTTTGGGGACAAGAGTTAAAAAAAGTTGATTCCTTTACAAACCACCTTGTTGAGAGTTTGTGCAATGGTTTTCATGAAAGGTGAACATGCAAAGAAAAGACTAGGGAACTCAACCCATACATGAACCCTTATCCTTTTGTCATCTAAGAGAGTAAAATATTAAGACTAACCCTAAAAAACTAACAAGGAAGATCAAATAGACTAGGGCCCATGATTAAGAATAGCCTTGACATGGGAAGGGTTCAAAAATAAAACAATAGAAAAAGGCTTTAGTATAGTGTCCTTAATTAAGTTGATAACTAGGAACATATATTCCTCTACTTACGGATTAGACATCACAACTAGTAGTTACAATATACTTAAAGACTTCATTTGATTTGTCAACCTAGGGATGTTAAACTTGAATGGGTCTGCACATTATAAGCACTAACAACCTATTTTATACATGTGTCTACCTAAAGAATACCATGTTGGAACTAAAATTGCAAGAAAAGAAATTTAGCTTAGCATCTAATTTAAATAATGAAAACTAAACTTTTTTTTGAAGATAGGAACTACTATGCCCTTAGTGGCTACAAGAATAGTTGAAAACTCTATAATTGTACCAACTACATTAGCAGTCATAGTGGATTTCTAGAAAAATGAAGTATGACTACTCTAATTACAGAAATGGAAAAGATAGAAAACTTCCCTAAGTGGACCCGAGGTAGTGTCTCAAGTACACAACAAATTAAATTGCATACTCTATGAAATACTTCTATTTAATTGAAATTAAAAGGTACATTTTTCAAAACTTGCAACTATATCGATTGAAATTAAAGCCAATACAACAATAAAATTCTAGCTCTCTTCTCTAAAGGAGAAGAAAACTATTTATTAAAAGATGGAACCTAACAATTAATAATTTTTCTCAAATAAATGAGAAACCTTTATTATATCTTTCTTTTACATTGAAGAAGTAGATGGAAGAGAGAGAACTGGGTCAAATTGGTTTGAAAAGAGTTGATGAACTACTATCCTAGATTTGTGTGCACCAAGAATTCTTTTGTTGGATTCCTAGAATACTCTCATTGCATAAAGGATGAATTCTTAACTATATAGTCATTTCTTGTTTTTGAATTAGACTACTTTGAACTAGTCTTGCATCAATCTAGTAGAGGCTAAATTTTCTACTTGAGACTTGTTACATGCAATTACTAACAACTATTCCTATGAAAAAGGGTCATCTAAAATCATCAAACTCATTAAATGATCCATTATCCCATTCATATATCCATTAAGTATTAACTACAATCAATTTTTTTTTGCATATGGCTTCAAGAAGGTGAACGATGATGGCTACAAGAAAGGTATTTCATTTCATAGTTGTAAGGCACACGTCTTTCATCAAACTAACAAAACATCAAGTAATAACCATGGAAATTCTACCAAAGACTTGTCATAACAAGTTTGTTATATTAATCATAAATATTCATATATATAACTTCCATAATCACTACTTAATGGTTGTTTCATCATAATAAAGGATATTAAAAACATAGTCCAAAACATGCCAAAGGTTGGCCTCATCATTCTCCTCAACCTACTACTTATTGGTCCCTTTAGCAAGCTTTCTATTCTTTCTACATGTATATTCTCTAATGTCTTTATTCTATGGTTGGAAATGATTGAAAATATCATGGATGAAGAATGATGGAACTGGTAAAGAATGTTTTCAATCATTATTTTTTCATTGATGTCAAACTTGCTACTTGTAGGAATGACAATTGTTTAAGTGATTCAAATACTATCAATTGGTTGATTGATCAGGAGCAGGAAATCAATAAGATGTAACTAGAGCACCTAGAGAAAGGTTGAAGTTATGATGTTTTAATGAAGTATAAGGATCAGATAAGCCATTAATAAAAGAGTGTATTGATGACATACTCTAAGACACAGGGAATGGACACACTAAGACAAATCAAAGATGTAAGGTTTAACTAAGTCATTTGTAGAACCTGATTAAGCTCATTTGTGAGTGCTAAGAAAACTAGTTGAAGCCAAGAAAGTTCAACTTTAGTGTGTGCTAAGCAATCCTTTAGGTGCCGAGTAACACTAAATATAGTAGAAGCCGAGTAACTCAGGATCCAACAGGAGCCGAGCACTATGGAGTAAATAGAAGTTGAGTGATTCAAGAAAATAGTAGAAGTCAAGAAATATAGGAAAGCTTCAGGTGCCGAGTAAAGAAAAAACTATAGAGGGTGCCGAGAAATCCATACCCAGTTAATGCCGAGCATCAGTAAACCAATGATGCTGAGTTGCTACATCATTGACAAGACACAAAGATTTGCCAGATCAATAACAATAAGTCTGTTACATTGAATTTTTTGAATTAGTTGGATGATAAGGATGATGAGTAGATGTCATAGAATTTTATGTAAACCATGCAAACCAATTCAAGGCAAATATTGATGGACTTATCATGAAGTTTCTGGAAGAAACAATTTGGAGGGAAAACAATATCATTCTCTTAGATCAAATCAAATTGATGAGTAGGAAGATTTGAGGGGGAAATGAAGAACATAACTTCTTTATAAGGAGTTATAGGCCAGAGATCAAAAGTGTGAGGGAGTTGGTCATAAGTGTGGTCATGTAAAGAAGCCAAGAGAAGGATAGTGTGAAGTGTTGAAAAGAGGACACAATGAGGAGTAAGCATAGAGCATCAAGACTTTAAGTTGATAAAGTGACCATAGAGTGCATTGGCATAACAAGTGGAAGAACTCAAGGAGACAGATCTTGAAGGGTGAACAAGCTATCAGCACTGCAAGGAAGAAAAGCCAAGCAAAGAAAAGAACTGAAGAGTGATATGAAATCTACAAGGTTAGAGTTGCAATCTTTATCAGGTCAAAACCTTTCTAATACTTTCTTACCATTGTATTAGACATTGAAATCCTACATTTCTAGGTTAGCTTATGTTAGTGCTTATATTTTTCTCACACTCTAATATGTTTTTAGTCCCAAGTTTTCTTTTCCTGAAGTTGAACTTGAAGTTTTAGTTTACTTCAACTTCAAGTTCAGGTCTGCCTCAGTCTTCATGTGTCAAGTCTGATCTCTTTCCTTGAGTTGGTCTTAGTTAAGTCAAAGTTGAAGTTGAAACCCGATCACCCAATTCCTCAACTTCAACTTCAGTGTCAATGTTGCACACTAACAAAAGTTGTATGTAGGTTTTAAATCTTTGAATCAAATCAAGGTGGGTCCTAGTATAGCATTTCCCAAGACATGCAAAGTTATGAATGCAAAGATTTAAGGTAGTATGTATTTGGCTATGAAAAAATTTGATTGAGGGATAAAATTTTCATGTCATGATCACTTAACATAGCAGCATATGTGCATATTTGATGGAGTATTTAAAACAAAGCACACGTAACGTCTTTTCCAATCCATGCCACATGAGTGGGTAATTATTGCACTTACTTGCAAAATCTATTCTACGATCTCCTGCATAAATCATTCCTTAAATGCATTCATTTTAGCCCTTTTATGCTCATTCCATTATCTCCAAAGAAATTCCCAGCATTATCAGGTAAGAAGGGCGAGTTGTAGGCTTTGTCTCTGTCAAACTGTAAGTGCATTTTCATAACCCTTTGCATTTCAAGTTGTGTTTGCTTTGTTTTGAGGTATTTCAAGCCATATATTGTAAACTTGTCTTTATTAGCAATCATGATGCTTTTTCGCCCAAAACTGCCTAAGCTAGAGAAACCTTCTTTGCTCAGTTCCCTGCCTGAAATTCGTGACACATTCCTGGTAAATAAAAGTTTATTCGAGTTCATCAAACATGCCAAGAACACCCAGTCAAGCCCTATTTATTAGAGGTTAGTCAATAGTGGATTATTAGAAGCTGCCTCTTTTCTCACTGCCATTACATACCCAAAACTTGTTCTTGAATGTGCAAGCCATTATGACCCTATTTTTGGGTGTATTAAGAAAGCCTCAGAGGAAGTGATTCTTAGAATCAATAGAACCAATATCCATTCAGCCTTTAGGATTCCTCACAAGGAGCCTTATGAGCCATGTACATTTGAAGAAGTTGAGCACCTATACGCCGAAAAAAAAAAAGCTATGATAACAAGATAGCTCAGTCCTAGCTCTTGAAACCAGTAGAGGGAGGTTCTAGACTGCCTAAGACATTGACTATTGAGCATTTTATAAAAGAAATTACAAACATCATTCTTCTGCTGAATAGTATCAAGGGGAATGAGCATGCATTCCACTGGGAATCATGGATGTACTTTTTCATATAGAAGATCGTTGAAGGGGTTAAATTCATTGATTGGTCTAATCTCATAGCAGAAAACTTGCATAGGGGTTTAATAGCTGTTAACAATTGTGGCCCATTTTTATTGTCTTCTTATCTAATTTACATCCTAGCTACATCTAAAGAATGGGACTATCTTCCACATGCTCCTTGGATTAATGAGATGCCCATTTACCAATATTATGGCGATCTTCAAGAAGTTACAGTATGCGAGGAGTTCAAGAGGGTCAACGATGTCTTTTTAGGGAAATTGGTATTTGAACTCTGAGGCTGAGAGAATGATAGGATGATAGAAGAAGCTATGCAAGTTGTGCAAATCTATGGTTGCTATTACATTCAATTCCCCAAGTTTACATATATCAGAGTGGGTGATTTTTCTGATGAACCTTTAAAGCTGCCATATTATTGCTCAGATTCTATATTATTATTTGAGATGTGTAGGAAATTTGTTTCTGTGATTGAGTCTTTTTAGATTTCAAAAATATCTTCTTCAGTATTCTTCCCAATTGAGATTGGACACTATAGGTGCCCCAGTCTAAAAGAAGCCATATTGTCAGCGAAATCATTAACCCGTTTAGGCTTTAAACCTTTCATTTCCCGATTAGATTTTGACTATGTTGGCTTTGTCAAAAATAATGCCAAGAATACAGTATCCCTGGTCCACTCCCCACAATTAGAAGATTTTTGGTCAAACTACCTTAATGAATTCAAGGTAAGGAAAAGACTGTGGTCACGCTTGACCATTAAACATATCACTATGTTCAATGTGGAGTTGGATACTTATGGAATTAAGGATGATGATTTTGAAGAAGTGCTTGATTAGTTTTATATTAACCAGATTGAATGCATGCCCATTCCTGAAATTGATTGGGAAAAGAGGGAAGAAAATGATGTCTATGCCCGTACTAAAGATGTAATAGCTAGAACCACCAAGTGGATAAAGTTAAAGGTAGTGGCTACTCCAAACCTCTCTGGGAAGTTTTCAAAAAGAAAAGATAAAAAGACTGCTAAAAAGAAAACTAATCGAGGTGTTCCTAATTCTATTGTAGGTCTAGTCGAAGTTGAAGTTGAAGTAATTCCTAGATCACTTCAACTTCAAGTTCAAGAGACAACTCCAAAAGGCAAGAGGGTAACACGTTCAAGCACAAAGAAGGCATCGGACATCAAAAGTAAGAACACCATAACCATGGACTTGGAGGTAGTAGAAAACCCACCTATGGCAGATAATGTACCCGAAACCTAGAATTTTCTAGTAACTATTGAAGGCCAGGAGAGTAGCCTCTCCTTGGTCAAATGCTCCCCTACTACTGTAAAAGATTAGGCTGTGCCTAAATGGCTAGAGACATCAATGGAGAAGAAAAGGAGCATAGCTTCCATATCCATGCCTATGGATGATTTGGTTAGTAAGTGTCTTGGTAAGGCACCTAAAGTAAAGAAAGCAAGAACTGAGGCAAGGATCAATTTTGATAAAAAATTAGGATGATGGGCAATAGAGATAGCTACACCTCCAGATGGAAGCTCTCATGATTCTGTGGTTCCTCAAGACTTCTAGATAATAAAGGTTGATATGGGAAAAGGGAATCGCAAAGTAGACATGGAGTTCTTTGAAGTGTCTAATAGAAAGATTGCGCATAGAGTATCAAAAGATGGACAGGATAAGTAGGAAATGAAGGAAACAATAAAAAACATGGCACAATATATCAATACTATCCTGCACCCTGAAGAAAAGCCAATCCATGAGATGTCAACCATCATTGATGTGTCCGCTGTGACCAATCAAAAATCATTGGAGAATCTACATAAGTGCAAAGTGGTAGCCAAGGTAGTAGGTGAATGGGTTTAGGATGTTCTACATGATACTATAAAACACATAGGTCACCTGGATCATGCCTCAAACAAAATATTGAATATTACTAAAAAGGTGGAATCAGGAAATGAAGGATACAAAAAAGAGAAGAACAACTAGAAAAAGGTAGTGATGTGGTTAGAAGATGTGCAGGAAGTTGGCCTATAGAAATTCCAGGCTGAATGCCCTGTAGCTGGTCTAGATGAAAAGGCCCTGTATGCCATCAAAGATTGCATCAAATGGAAGAATGAAGCACTGACACAAGGAGTAACTAAAATCAAAGAAGCATTGCAAGAACTTAAGGTGATACATCAGATTATTCAAAATGACCTTAAATGGTTTGCCAAACAGTTCATGGGAAAAGAAGATGACTCCGTTGCCCAATCAGATGAAATAATCAAAGAGGTTCAAAAGAAATTTTAGGAGTGGCAAGACAAGAAGGCACCAGCTAAGTAGGATTTTTCTCACATGGCACATACAAAGGCCATGTTAATAATCAACCTAAAACACTTGGAAATGCATGAAGAAAAGGTTGCCAAACTGAAGAAGATGAAAGAAATCTAGAAGCAAAGGTGTTCCTATATTGGTCTACTGCATCAATTTTGTTATCTCAGCCTTTTCAACTACCTATGAAACATGAAAGACAATGAAGGGCGTGGCTAGTGGAGACAGTGCTACCTGATCAAGACAAGTAGTTACACTTAATCACTTAGTTACATTTTCTTTTCCTGGTTTAGTTTTTCTTGCATTTCAGTTATCAATTACTTTAGCAAAAGACAATTAACTCCTGGCGGGGTAATTTTGGCAATAGTCTAGCCCCATGCCTATATATATGTAATAATTAGTATGGTGGGGGGTTAGAATTCTCCAGCAGATCGATAGACAAAACTATTTTTGTTTATGGTTTTATTCCAAGTTAGAAGTAGCATTTCAAAATTTTTGTAGATAAAATGAAACTCTATAGTTTAATTTATGGTTAAAAGCTCTGTAAGTGGATACTATTGTCTACCTATTTAAATCAGTATTTCTAAAGATACTGTTTAAGCTTTTAGCTGTGTCTGTTATTGGTTTTGAAATTGTCAGTTCAAGACTTGGGATGCTATGAGCAGTTAGTTTTATTGAATTTTCCTACTTGATAGTTTTAATTTTCAAATATGTGGATCATCTTGATAATTAAAATCGAGTGGTTCTTTTACATTAAAATTTATTTTGTATTGATGAGATAAAATAAGTTGATTCAACACTTTCAGCAGATCATTTTCCTAAAATGGTCATTCTGTTGAGTCTACTAGATCAAAAAATTCTCATTATAATAAAGGTAGCTATGCCTGTTTTCAGTGAGGAAATATCAAGCAGAGAATTCCTGAGCCTCTTTGATAGGAATTCATTTGTTAGTTTGCATGCTTTTCTCTGTTCTTACATATGAACATTCATGGGAAAAACAACCTTAGAGAGGGATAAAAGATTCTTTTGAGAAGGTGACTTTAAATCCCATGGACTTGGGTGGGCCTAACAGCTCTATGTAAATCCTTTAAAAGGGTGACATTCTAAGTTGAATGTTCTTAAGTCCTCTAATAGGGCACACTCCTAACAAGGTGTAGAAATCCTTTAACAAGGTCACATCTGACAGTGTCTAAAGCCTTTAACAGGGCAAACCATCAGAAGCGGTTGAAATCTATTGCACAGTAATTTTGTGGGTATCGTCCCCACCCCAATTTTACCTTCTTATTCCTAGAGGGTTTCTAGGTCACCAAAATCCTTAGTGTTATGTGGTGATGCATGTTTACTTTTCATGATTTTTAATGTTTAATTGCATGCATGATAATTTCAATTATATACCATTAAGGATTTGAAAATTTGTATTGGACATTATTGGACCTTGAAAAATTGATTCAACCCCCTCTCAGTCATTCTAAAAGAATTCTAACAATTGGTATCAGAGCCCACTGCTAATTTTTTTCAAGGTACTAGCAGCAGGAAGATCAAGATGTCTAAGAGAGAAGTTCCCAAGCTAAACAAAGACAACTTTGTTGCATGGCAAAGTCTAATGAAGTTGTACCTTGGATCAATAGGTGACTATGCATAGACCTCAATCATAGTTGATCATGTAGACCCTGTAGGACCCCTCACTGTAGAAAACATGAGCAAGAAGAAGAAGCACAATCAAGTGATGTTATATATTGCTTCAACACTAAGCTATGTCGAGTATGATGACATCAAAGAATGTGATACTGCGCATCAAATGTGGAAAACATTATCAAAAATCTATGGAGGAGATGATAATGTCAAGAGAGCCAAAAGAGAGAGCCTAAGAGGAAAGTTTGATGACATGAAAATGGAAGGAGAGAATGCTGCTCAATATAGTGCAAAAATGAAAGAAGTGGTAAGTGCCATACGAAGCCTAGGAGGACAGTTATCAGAAGAAACAATATGTAGCAAATACTTAAGAATTTTTCTTCCTATCTATGCTATAAGAGTATCAGCCATCCAAGAGCTAAGGTGTGTACCAGGAAACACATTGTCATTTGAAGGAAGAATTGGAAGACTCACTGCCTTTGAGCTATCCAACTTTAACAACTACAAGCCAAAAAACTTTGAATCTGCATTCAAAGCCAAGATGACAATAAAAGACAACAAGGAGGTGCAAACAAAGAAAAAGAGTGGAAAAGGAAAGTATGTATCTAGTGATAGTAGCACTGATGAAGATGATGTAGACCAATTGAAGGCATTACTAGCAAGAAGATTTCACAAAGGAAGAGGCAAATTCAAAGGTAAGTTGCCAATCATTTGTCACATTGTAGCCAGATGCACACAAAAAAAAAATTACAAGGGAGGCAACGTCAAGAATAAGAAAGAGGACAACAAGGACTATAGAGGTAAAGGCAAAAGATGCTACATTGTTGAAGAAGACTCTAACACAAATGATGATGAAGAGGTAAAGGTATCTAGTTGGTCACATTGCAGCTAGATGCACACAAAAGAAAAATTACAAGGGAGGCAACTTCAAGAACAAGAAAGAGGACAACAAGAACTATAGAGGTAAAGACAAAAGATGCTACATTGTTGAAGAAGACTCTAACAAGAATGATGATGAAGTAGTCTATGTGGCTATGAAAGATGAATCAGATGAAGATGAAGCAACTACCCTAGTAACTTGCATGAAGAAGAATAAAAAATGGATTATAGACAGCATATGCTCTCATCACATGACTGGAGATAAAAGTAAGTTCATTTCCTTTACTCAATATGAAGGAATTAGTGTTAGATTTGGTAACAATGCACCATGTTAGATCAAAGGGAAAGGTAGTATCAAGTTTACTAAAAATATATCATGTGATAATGCATACTATGTTGAAGGCCTAAATTATAACTTGTTAAGGGTCTCATAGTTAGGCAACATAGGATGCAAAGTTAAATTTGAAAATGGAATTGCCAAGATCTATGATTCTCAAGGAAGTCTAATAGGAAAAGGTGATTAGACTAGGAGTAATTTGTTCCACCTAGACATGGAAGATGCTTCTTGTCTCATTGTTCAAACTAATGATGTATGGTTATGGCACAAGAGGCTATGTCATGTAAATTTTGACAATCTGATAAGCATCAACAAAATGAAGGAAGTTAGAGGTCTACCAAAGTTGAAGAAGCCTGATAACACCATGAGAAAGCAATGCAAACTAGGGAAGATGACCAATTCAACTTTCAAAAGAAAGGCTTATACTTCTAATGAAGTATTAGAGCTAGTTCATACTGACTTGTGTGGTCCTATTGAAATGCAAAGCTACAAAAGTGATAGATACATAATGCTATTTGTGGATGACTATTCAAGGATGATGAAAGCCATGTTCCTAAAACTAAAATTAGATGCATTCCAAATGTTCAAATGGTACTTGGCCAGAGTTGAGAAAGAGACTAGGAAGAGCCTAAAATGTCTTAGATCTAATAGAGGAGGTGAATTCACATCAAGAGAATTTGAAGAATTCTACAGTGAAAGAGGAATTAAAAGGCAGACATCAACACCTAGGACTCCACCTTAGAATGGTATAGTAGAAAGAAGGAATAGATCAGTTATTAATTACACCAGAACCTTAATGATGGAGAAAAATTTTGCACTCAAATACTTGAGAGAAGTTGTAAGTAATGCAGTCTACACACTCAACATAGTTCAAGTCAAGAAAGGTACAAATGCAACACCTTTTGAATTATGGTATGGGCATTCTCCTAATGTAAAACATTTCAAAATATTTGGATGCAAATTCTATATATATAAAGAGTCTAGAAATGGAAGGTTTGATGCAAAGAGTGAGGAAGGCACATTTCTTGGTTATTCTACTAGAAGCAAAGCTTATAAGTGCTTGAATGTTAACACTAAAATGGTAGTAGAAAGCACAAATGTGAAATTTGATGAGCTTGCAAAAGTTCAAAGTGTTGAGAACACCAAGAAAGTAGAAGAATAAAAGACCTTTATATAATTTTATGAAGGTATACCTTATAATGGTGAAGCTACAACTCAGAATGACAATCAACAACAAAATCTAGTATCTGCTGAGTCTCAGACAGTGAATGCCGAGTAGCAGACACATTCAAAAGTCGAGTTGCAAAATACAGAGAATGTTCATTCAAATTCTAAGAACTATCAACATGAAGGAAATGTCCAATAAAAATACACATGAAGATTCAGATTCTGAAAGAGACAACATGCAAATACGGAAAGAACTAGTATTGGCAAAGTATGTAAGAAGACATCATCCTGTAGATCAAATTATTGGAAACAAAGAGGTAGGACCAATGATAAGGAATATAATTAGAAGTGAGACATGTTTTCTCAGAAAAATGGAACCAAAAATAGTTAGTGAAGCCATAAAAGATGATGAATAGTATAATTTTATGAAAGAAGAAATAGAACAAATTGAAAAGAACAAGACATGGACCTTAGTCTCAATACCAGCTGACAAGAATGTAATTGGAACCAAGTGGGCATTTAGAAACAAGTTAGATGAGAATGGTCAAATCACAAGGAACAAGGAAAGACTAGTCTGTAAAGGGTATGCACTAGAAGAAAGACTAGAATATGGAGAAATGTTTGCTCTAGTTGCCAGAATGGAAGGAGTAAGGACCTTACTGGCATATGTAGCCTTCAAGGGATTTAAAGTCTATCAAATGGATGTTAAGTCAGCATTTTTGAATGGTATACTTGAAGAGGAAGTCTACATAGAGCAACTAGAAGGATTTGTTGATGAAAATAAGAAAAACAAGGTATGTAAATTGCATAAGGCTCTATATGGATTAAAACAAGCCCCTAGAGCTTGGTACGAGAGACTTCACAAGTATCTAGTGCAAATAGGATTTGAAAGAACTGATGATAACAACAACATGTACATCAAATAAGAAGAAGGTAAGGATATCCTTGTATCTGAAATCTTTGTGGATGGCATAATTTTTGGAGGAAAGGAAGCACTTTGCAAAAGTTTTGCTGACAAAATGAAACATGAGTTTGAGATGTCTATGTTTGGAGAAATCAAGTTCTTTGTTGGATTGCAAGTACATCAACTAAAACATGGTATATTCTTAACACAATCAAAGTACATCAGAGAGATACTCAAGACGTTTGGATTGGAAGAATCCAAACCTGTCAGCACACCAATGGCAACAAGACATAAGCTATCCAAAAATCATGAATCAGCTGAAGTCAATCAAATGATGTACAGATCCATGATTAGTGCTGAGCAATCCAGACCTAGTTAATACCAAGCATTAGTAAACCAATGATGTTGAGTTGCTACATTATTGACAAGAAAAAAAGATTTGCCAGATCAATAATGATAAGTCTATTACAATGAATTTTGTGAATTAGTTGGATGATAAGGATGATGAGTAGATATCATAGAATTTTATCTAAACCATGCAAACCAATTCAAGGTGAATACTGATGGACTTATCATGAAGTTTTTGGAAGAAATAATTTGGAGGGAAAATAATATCATTCTCTTAGATCAAATAAAATTGATGAGTGGGAAGATTTGAGAAGGAAATGAAGAACATAACTTCTTTATAAGGAGTTATAGGTCAGAGATCAAAAGTGTGAGGGAGTTGGTCATAAGTGTGGTCATGTGAAGAAGCCAA
The DNA here is from genome assembly GCA_028749045.1 of Cupressus sempervirens. Classification (NCBI taxonomy): domain Eukaryota; kingdom Viridiplantae; phylum Streptophyta; class Pinopsida; order Cupressales; family Cupressaceae; genus Cupressus; species Cupressus sempervirens. The sequence goes on along the minus strand of CM053793.1, from coordinate 446,173,829 downwards.
GAGAAGGCTAGTGTGAAGTGTTGAAAAGAGGACACAATGAGGAGTAAGCATAGAGCATCAAGACTTTGAGTTGATCAAGTGACCATAGAGTGCATTGGCATAACAAGTGGAAGAACTCAAGGAGATAGATCTTGAAAGGTGAACAAGCTGTCAGCACTGCAAGGAAGAAAAGCCAAGCAAAGAAAATAACTGAAGAGTGATATGAAATATGCAAGGTTAGAGTTGCAATCTTTATTAGGTTAAAACCTTTCTAATACTTTCTTACCATTGTATTAGAAATTGAAATCCTACATTTCTAGGTTAGCTTAACAACTAGGTGGATAAGCCTTAGGAAAAGGATAGAAGATCCTTAGGAAAGAGATCCTCAAGAGAAGGATAGGAGATCCTTAGAGAGGGATAAAAGATTCTTTTGAGAAGGTGACTATAAATCCCATGGACTTGGGTGGGCCTAACAACTCTATGTAAATCCTTTAACAGGGTGACATTCTAAGTTGAATGTTCTTAAGTCCTCTAACAGGGCACACTCCTAACAAGGTGTAGAAATCCTTTAACAAGGTCACATCTGACAGTGTGTAAAGCCTTTAACAGGGAAAACCATTAGAAGTGGTTGAAATCTATTGCAAAATAATTTTATGGATATCATCCCCACCCCAGTTTTACCTTCTTATTCCTGGAGGGTTTTTGGGTCACCAAAATCCTTAGTGTTATGTGGCGATGCATGTCTACTTTTTATGATTGTTCAATGTTTAATTGCATGCATGATAATTTCAATTATATGCCATTAAGGATTTGAAAATTTGTATTGGAAATTATTGGACCTTGAATAACTAATTCACCCCCCTCTCAGTTATTCTAAAAGAATTCTAACAATTGATATTCTCTATTCAAAAAGATCCAAAAGTGAGCCTTTATAGACTTCAATTGTTGTCATCTATTTTTCTTTGATGCTCTTTCATAGGTATTGTTTTCTCCCATCATTACTAGAAGTGTCCATAGGAGAATGGGTGGTTGCATGACGAATGGTAGTCAATTCTCCTTCTTTTTCCTTGCATTCCTCATGTACCTTTCTTCTCTTCTTGTGGCTTCATAAAGGTTGTTTGGAATATCTAACTCTGCCTTTCATAATTGTAATGACATCTGCTCCCATATTTTCCCCTTGCATCATCAAGGTCTTCATTAACAATTTGATAGTACTAGGAAATTATTGTCTTAAGGGTTCTATTATTGGTCTAGTCATCTTATCTACCCATAATTTCTTCTTGTCAAAATAAATTATCATCCCTTTCTTGGATTCTGTCCTTACTACCAATGACATGTTAACTTCTTTGTATTTATAACTGTCAAATCATTCTCATTTTCTTATTTCATTCTTGATCTAAGAGATCAAAGCATTACTATATATTTCTCCTACATAACATAGAGGATTTCACTCCATATCATTAGGCACAACTAAATTATAGAAATATAATTCACACATGAGGTGTTTGATGTGATGTGGTAACTCCTAATATGCCTCATATAATTCTTGGGAACTGCTCAAATAAGTATTTTGACTTTGCCAAATTCTAATCAATTAAAAATTCAAATACAACTCCTTTAAATAAACTTTATAAACTAGAGAGGGAGGCCTACATTGAAATCTCTTTGGAAAAAATTAGATTGCCTAATTTAGGGTGTCCTCAAGTTTAGCAAATTTTATGTATCTTTTTTTCTGGATTACCCTTTTCTGCTTCTCTATTTCAAACTCATAAACAATCTTTTGATATTTCATTTCTTTACAACATGACACCCTCACAATAAAACTTGTGAAATAAAGAGAAGCCTTATGGTTATCTCATTTTGGTACCTTGGTAGAAGATGAAATAGTTTTTCTAACATCTTGTTATGTTTCTTCTGCCTTGTATTGATCTCTTTCCTACAACTCCTCTTGTTCAAGGTTAACTTTTGGTTGTTGATATATTGTAGGTACCTCTTGAAATCCTTTAGGTACACCAACATTTTCATGATTCTTTGAGGCATCAATAGGGTTCTCATCTATCTCTATAGCTTCCTTATCATCTAGTTGCTCAAGAAGTTCCTATTCTATTTCTACATCTTGTTGCTTTTTCTCTTGTTGTTCCTATGGAATCCGAGGTTCAAATTTATTTTCTAGGAAAATTTGTGACTCATCCATCCCCTCATCATTTTTACCCCCCTCATTTGACAGTTTTTTCATTGTTTTTCCTTGTTCCACAATCCACACAAACCCTTCCTATTTTTTCTCTACAAATTCTTCTTTCATTTTCTTTGTTATCCCCTCCTTTAGTGCTTCTACAGATTCTTCTTGCATTGGTTCTACTATTTCCTCCTATAGCTACTTTGATAAACCTTCCTACAGTTGTTCTGTATTAACTACCAAGTCTTTAGGACCAGCTCCCTCAGAAATATGTCATCTCACCAACATATTGCTCCATTTCCTTAAGTGCTAGACTAATAGGATTTAAGGGTGATGGTGAGGATCTAGAAGAACTAGGTGAAAGTTGTGAGGTGGAAAACTAGGAGAAGGGGTAGATTGTATTTTCATAGTAGGTGGAATGGGTAATGTTTGAATTTGAATCCTATAGCTTTTTTGTGTAGGAGTAGGGGTTGCCTTAGGTTTCATTAGGGTTCTAGCTACTAGACTAGAAGATTCTACCATTTATTTTCTCTTAATAGACTGGGGAGAAATTTTATGGGTTTTCTACTAAAATGACACCATTGGTGACTTCCCCTTTTTCTTTTTAGAGGAAGCCCTATTTTCAAAAATAGGGGTTTGCACTAGCACTCTAGAAACTCTTTCAGATAGAGGGACATGGTCTCGTGAGCCTGTGATTTTAGATGTAGGAGGTGTGATCATATAGGATTCATCCTTTAACTAAGAGGTTCTTTTCTTATAAGTAAGAGTCCAATCCTTGAGTCCTACATCATAAAACTTTGGTTTAAATTTCTTTAAAACAACATTTTTTTCCTAGGACATGAGTGAAACATCCCTAACATACCTTTCTACAAGCAATTTAATGAGGCAATTGTGGGATACATAATTGATCCTACCTTTCTTGTACTCTACAATACTATTGGAAAGTAAATTGTATAAGAAATATGGTACATTCATCAATAAACCATGGCACAAATGAAATAATAGCTTGAAATGGTGAGAATGCAAAACAAAGAATTGACCTTCACACACCATATATTTAATGACATAGTGTGCTTTTGGGATCTAATCCTATAGAAGAC